>JALGBA010003888.1:2322500-2520000 GCA_023970755.1 Azemiops feae | reverse complement strand
CTTCCTATTCAATGGCATGCAGATAGTCCTCGACTTAACAACAGTTCCTTTAGTGACCGTTCAAAGTTACAACGGCACTGAAAAAAGTGACTTATAACCGTTATTCAGACTTATGACTGTTGCAGTAATCCCCACGGTCACCTGCTCAAACTTCAGGTGCTTGGTAACTGACTCATATTTATGACGGTTGCAGTTGTCCCCCGGTTGTGGGATTCCCTTTTGCGACTTTCTGACAAGCAAAGTCAATGAGGAAGCCAGATTCACTTAACAACCAGGTTACTAACTTATCAACTGCAGTGATTCACTGGGGCTAAAAATGTCATAAAATGGGGGAAAACTCACTTAACAAATGTCTCACTTAATAACAGAAATTTTGGGCTCAATTGTGGTCGTAAATCAAGTACTTGGCAAATTTAAAATAAAAGGCACAGTTACAGCAATGTTAGGTCCTATTCATTTCAGTTTCTGAGAATCTTTAAACAGACTTTCCCATAGTGAAAGCTTTTTCTTTCTTTCTTTCTTTCTTTCTTTCTTTCTTTCTTTCTTTCTTTCTTTCTTTCTTTCTTTCTTTCTTTCGTTCTTTCGTTCTTTCTCTTTCTTTCTTTCTTTCTCTTTCTTTCTTTCTTTCTTTCTTTCTTTTTTTTTCTTCTTCCCATCCCCCTACCCCCTGCAGCCTCTTTTTTTCTGTTTTCTTTCTTACTTATTCACTTTTCTTCCTTATTTTATTTACTTCTTTTCTAAAATTTGCACTGTTTTTGTTAAAAATGTCATCCATACTAGACCACTCCCACCCGCACTGACAGGGCAAGCTATAAAATATAAATATATAAAATGAGAGCAAACCTACTCCATTCTGTAACTGATGGTGTTACCTAATTTGGTAATGAAATGTCTGCAAGAAACCCCAAACAAGCTCGGAGAGCACCAAGGGTCCCACAATTCAATACTGAGCTACAAATATTCTCATTGATCAGTCTTTCAACAAATATATATATTTAAAAATATAATTAGAACTAGATTTGCTGCTGATCTAAAGAGCCAAAGAGGTTCATGCTGACGGAGTCCATTGGACCATCTGACCTCAACTGGGTAGGGTTTAGACATCAATATCAGCAACTGAAATTATGTCTGTTCTGCAGCCAACGTCACCTTCAGAACCTCGCGCAGTGATCTCTGTAGTTTGCTACCTGCCATATTTTATATCAAATGCAGTTTCAGAAAACTTTTCAAGGGCAGTCCTTGAGAGTCACAGCTGGCCAATGTGTCTCTCACAATAACCATCACCTGCACATCAAGTATGATTTGGGAGCCAAGGAAAATTTCCAGAAAATCTGCCTTGTCAGGAGGTGCAAAACCTCAGCTGCAAGAGCTCAGCAAAGTCCTTTTTTTCTTTCTTTCTAACAACATCTCTCTCTTGTTTAGATATAATTTCAGCCTGTTTTCCGTTACCCTGTCTATTACAAAACTTCAGTAATATTCAGGAATGCTGATTTGCTTCATTAGTATTAGAAGGTAAGGAGTAATAGAAGAAGCTGGGTATCATCAGCATACATGAACATATGCTCTTTTCTATTCTCATCATTATCCTTATCATTGTATATGCAGTAATGTGAAATCACAGCTACGAGTTCTGTAGCTGCTGTTGGCCTTCCTATGCATCAAGTCAACCAATCAATCAGAATAGAGCCGGAAGGAACCTTGGACATCTTCTAATCCAGGGGTAGGCAACCTTGGCTCTTTTATGACTCGTGGACTTCAACTCCCAGAATTCCTGAGCCAGCCATGCTGGCTCAGGAATGTTGGGAGTTGAACTCCACGAGTCATAAAAGAGCCAAGGTTGCCTACCCCTGTTCTAGTCCAACCCCCTTCAAGCAGGAGACCCTATACCAGAGGTGTCAAACTCGCAATGTCATGTGATATGTCACGACATATCGTGACTTTTTTTCCATTGCCGGCAATGGGGTGGGCGCAGTTTCAGCATGACGCATCCGGCCCGCGGGCCAGCAGTTTGACACCCTTGTCCTATACCATTTCAGACAAATGACTGTCCAGTCTCCTCTTAAAAACCTCCAGTGATGAAGCACCCAACTTCTGAAAGCAAGCTGTTCCTTTGGTTAATTGTTCTCACTGTTATGAAGTTTCTCCTTAATTCCAGATTGCTTCTCTCTTTGATTAGTTTCCATCCATTGTTTCTTGTCTTGCCTTCTGGTACTTTGGAAAATAAGTTGACCCCCTCTTTTTTGTGGCAGCCTCTCAAATACTGGAACACTGCTATCATGTCCCCCCCTAGTCCTCCTTTTCTCTAGACTAGCCATACCCAATACCTGTAACCGTTCTTCATATGTCTTCTCAAGAACCTAGGATGTTGTAGTGTAATGGTGTAGTATACTGTATGTGTGGGTCCAAGGTGGGTTGCCTGCATAAATTGACAGATGGAAATTTTGACAATGTGGAGATTTATCATTATCATTATCAGTATTATTATTTTCTATTTTGATGCTGCCAGACTCTAGATCATAATGAAAGAAGCCTTTCCATTAGTGAATGCATAGTGAAGATGTAAGTCATTGTGATTAAATTTAAGACTGAGCAGAGAGAGAAGGGTGAGAAAAGAAGGGTAATTAAATGGTACCACTGCTCATATTTCATTACAGCCACTACAATTTTCAAGTGGCATTGCTCTGTCTATAGCTGATCTTAATCTACCTTGTTCCCTTCATTGACAAGAAGTTCTAAAATTATTTCCATAGTAAAAAAAAAAAAAAGAATATTCAACACAATCATTCTCAGGTATTTCTATAAATGCAGATTAAATAGGATTTGTATTTTCTAAACTTTCAACATCAGAATTATTAAATTAATCATGGTAGAGTATTCAATAAGTACGTACAATCGCAGGATGTGATATGCAAATAGTTTTTCATTATTGGTCTTTTACTAAGCAGTGCTTAAACAAATGGATTTGGTTTGTGGATTAAAAACGGGAGTAGATTATAGTAGTGATCTGATACAGCATTTCAAGATGAATTTTAGCATAATAATAGAATAACCTGGTAGAATGAATTTTGTCTCAGAAGTACAACATGTTGCAAGCTCAGATTATACAGGGAAGCTGTTGGAAAGGAAGACTTTATGTTTTCATAAGCTAAGAACATGATGCCATGCATATTTTTTAAGAAATTCAGAAACAAAAACACTCTTATTACTACTATAAAATCAACACTAATAAGTAAACTAAAATCTACTAAATTGCATTCAGGAAGTGTGTAATAATCAGGTCTTAATCTGGTGCTAAAATTAAACTCCCCCAATGAATGGATTTATTTATTTAAGGTTTTTTTTAATACTAGATTAACAGTTACCATATTCAAAAAGAAAAAATCCAAATGGATTTTAAATCAATCATGTGGAATATGTGGTTACTTGCTGTTTGCATAAAGGCAAGGCATAGATGAGGCACAACCTCTTTTCAAAGAGCAACACATTTATTTACTGATTTGATGTTTATCCTGCCTTTATTTTTTTTTCATAAATACCTCAAGATGGTGAACATACATAATACTCCTTCTTCCTCCTGTTTTCCCCACAACAATAACCCTGTGACAACTGAAGCACAAAACAAGTAGCAATCACCTGGCTACTTGTTTTCGTGTTTCTATTATTCTGGCTTCGTGTTATTTAAATTGATGGCTAGACAAATTCAAGACAGCCTTAAGCCAGGCACTCTTTCTCAGCCCAACCCATCTCACAAGTTTGTTGTTGTGGGAAAAATAAGCGAAGGAAGGAGTATTATGTATGTTCACTGCCTTTTTTTAACGGAAGAAAAATGAAG
Source organism: Azemiops feae (assembly GCA_023970755.1). Lineage (NCBI taxonomy): Eukaryota > Metazoa > Chordata > Lepidosauria > Squamata > Viperidae > Azemiops > Azemiops feae. Next base: position 2,516,168 of record JALGBA010003888.1, on the reverse strand, counting down.
GCAGGATGAAAATCAGATAAATCCTCTTTATCCTGTTTTTTCTTTATCATGTTAGTGATAGTGATACAATTAAGAGATGGTTACTGGCCCCCAATCATCCAATGAGCTTCTGTAGTTGATGTCTACTTGATATACTTGGTGTCCAATATCTTAATTATCTACCTTATCAAAAGCCAACACAATCCTAGGTTGTATTAACAGAGATAGAATCAAGATCATGGGAAGTACTAGTACTAGTGAAAAGAAGGACAGGGGTGACATTATTGCAGTCTTCCAGTACTTGAAGGTCTGCCACAAGGAAAAGGGGGCCAACTTATTTACCAAAGCACCTGTAGGAAGGACAAGAAACAATGGATGGAAAGTAATCAAGAAGAAAACCAACCTAGAACTAAGGAGAAAATGCCTAAAATTGAGAACAGTTAACCAGTGGAACAAATTGCTTTCAGAAGTTGTGGGTGTTTAAGAAGAGGCTTTTAAGAAAAGACTGGCTAGCCATTTATCAGAAATAATATAGGTCTCTTATGAGAGCAGGGGTAGGACTAGATGACCTCCAAGGTCCCTTCCAGCTCTGTTACTATTACTAATGGGGAAAAGAAGAACCACTATAATTTTATCTTTCCTCCAGCCATGTGGTAGCCTTTTCCTATAAACTCCACATACTCAGGAGAATGCCAATATGTCATATGAGTATAGAACTAATCCTTTTCTTTTGTTTTGTTTTTCCAAATAAATAGGTTGATAACCTTTTTTAAGGGAATAGAATAGAATGGAATGGAATGGAATGGAATGGAATGGAATGGAATAGAATGGAATGGAATAGAATGGAATAGAATAGAATAGAATAGAATAGAATAGAATAGAATAGAATAGAATAGAATAGAATAGAATAGAATAGAATAGAATAGAATAGAATAGAATAGAATAGAATAGAATAGAATAGAATAGAATAGAATAGAGCTGGAAGGGACCTTGGGGGTCTTCTAGTCCAGCCCCCTGCTCAAGCAGGAGAACCTATACCATTTCAGACAAATGACTGTCTAGTCTCTTCTTAAAACCTCCAGTGATGGAGCACCCACGATTTCTGAAGCAAACTGTTCCACTGATGGATAGAATTTCATGAATCCAAAATATAGTTTTAATTGGCTTGAGGCTCAACATGTAAACCAAAGTGAGTTGACCACTTTTAAAAACATAGTACTAAAACTGGGCATGTCCCTGAAATATTTGCTTTAAGCAGACAAGTACTATGTGAACCAGAAAAGCTACTCAACTCATCCTTTGTTTGTGCTGCTGATATTGTTGGCATCCTATACAAAGCATAATTTGCAGTGAAATTATCTGTCTGACGCATTCACTCTTAAGACTAGTGGATCATGCCTAGATCAAAATGCCTGGCTTCCTAAAAACGAATTTTAGAACTCTACAATATTATGTCAAATCTGTCTTTAGGAAGGATTTCACGGGATGCCATCGCAAGCTGAACGAGCACATTTCACCTTGTAACTTTATCTTAATAATACAGTGCTTTGCACTCATCCTTCAGCTAGTACTTTTAAAACTGTGCAATAAAAGCTTAGGTTCAAGTACTCTATTCTAGAGAGCTGGTGACTTAATCCTGTGATTTCAGACCTGTTTTGGGTTTTGTTTTTGCAAAAAAAAAGTGTGCTTTATATAATCTGCCTACAGATGTGTTGAACAAAGTCTGAAATGTCATTATAGGCTTTTGAGAAAGTAAAAGATCATCCCAAAATTGAATTATAATCCTAAGTGTACAACTGTCTGAATGGGTAACACACTTTTTGGTGAACCAGAATCAGAAACATTTGCTTCCTCGTACTGTTTTTAGAGTTGGTTCTGAGAGTGAGAGAGGATGAAAGAATATAAAATGGCTCCATACTAAAGGATGGAAAATTGAGGGAGGAAGAGGTGTTTACATATATTTCTTTGGATCACTTTTTGCTGATGTTTAAATAAACTGCACAGCTGAGTTCCTGCTAGACCTCAGTTCCTGCTAGAAAAAAACTCCACACACACACCCTGGACGCTGATAGTTGAAGTTTCATCAAAATATTGGTGCTCTATGAAATTCAGAGATGACTTTGACAGTCAATAAACTACTGCTATGCTCATCTTCCCCTTAATGCAGTGCTTTTCACTCCTCAAAAGACACCTGAGTTATTGACCATATAGTAAGCTGGGAGTTCATTGGAACCCGAGTGGAAAAAGACTTCTGATGACTGTAATCTAACATAACAGATTTACTGAAATAGAGACATCTGTAAATTTAATAGAAAAGGTACTCCCAAAGCATTGGTGATACAAAGACTGCACTGTTATTTTATTTCCTATGTGCCTTGGAATTTTTGAGTTTTTATTGTTTGAGGTAATCTTTTTCATTATCTGTGATGATTGGGTGTAATCTACACAAACAACATCAGACACTAACTCTTTTCCAGTCAAGAGTTTCCTTCTAAGAGTAACTTTGAAGGAAGACTACAGTTGGCCTTATCTATCTTCATGCTTGGAATTCTTTCTGCTTTTCCACATCCCTAGTTTTGTTTTGTTTTGCTTTTAATATTTGACTTTATGAAGCATTTCAGGCAACTCAGAAACTGCACACTCTTTTGTGTTATTTTGGTTGGTTCCTGATAAAATTAGCTCCCAGCTATGGCTTCATGATGTATAGCTCAGCTACAAAATCATTACATTCATTGCTTGTTCTCATCATCTGTTCTTGTGACATCTGGGACTATTCATCCTATATTATCTTTCCTTCATGTTTTTTAATTCTCCTTCTTTTAACAATGATAAGCGGGGGAAACTCTACTAGATAAATCAAGCCAGGAAATCAACTCTGCAGAAATACTAAAACTACTTTTATTGGCTTTAATAATAAAAGTTTGCCTGTATGATTGTGCTAATGTCAACCATCCAAATAGCGGACACAAAAAAAGGAATCTTCAAGGCTTTGAATTGTTGTGCAATTGTAGCTTTATGAGAACGGTCCACTTCTCTGTCAGACAACTGTATTAGTGACCTTGGCATTCTTATAGGCTCTCACCAGTTGTGGGATTCAGCTGGTTCGCACTGGTTCGGGAGAACCGGTAGCTAAATTTACCTGAATTCAGAGAACCGGCTGGCTTCTGGAAGTCCAGTCTAGGCCTCGGAGGCCTCCCAGGCCTAGAACAGCCCACCGGAAGTGCATGGACACCACTTCCGGAAGTCTGTTCTAAGCATCGGAGGACTGGAGGAGGCCTCCCAGGCCTAGAACAGCCCACCGGAAGTGCATTGATGCCACTTCTGGAAGTCTGTTCTAGGCATCAGAGGAGGCCTCCCAGGCCTAGAATGGCCCATCGGAAGTGCATGATGCCACTTCCGGAAGTCTGTTCTAGGCATTGGAGGCCCAAGCCTGCATCACATAATAGAACCGGTTGTTCAAGTATTTGAATCCCACCACTGGCTCTCAGTGGTGAACGGCTTCTTAGAATTCTGTTTCCTCCCTACACTTTCTACCCCTTCCCTCTCTTTCTATGGCAAGTTGAGTAGTGATAGAAGTTTGCAGGCATCTTAGTAATTCAACCTTGACAACTATATTTTTCTTCTTTTTTATATAGTTCAGTGAATAAGGGAAGTATTTTCCTGTGCTGCTTCCAAATGTTATCTCATTGTTCTGCTCGTTTACTTTCCTCTCTATGCAAAATGACAGTTATGGTTGGGAGAATCACAGTATTTTCAGTTGATTTCTTTCTCTCTTTTTTATATGTGTCTTTTTTCCATGTGACAGTGGATGTAGTTTTATGTAAATAAATGCATAATCTGTACATTGTAGTCTTTATACAAATGATAGAGTATAGAGTTACTTCAGAAATATATACACATGTTTTGTTAACATTGTGTTGTTTTTTAAATATGTGTTAACATTGTGTTGCCTCAAATTATGTATTTCCAAGTATAATTTTCCTCAAAGTATATATTTAGAAACATACAGTACTTTGAATCATACTTTCATGTGTTCAAACTTGCAAAATTCATTTTGTAATATTTAGAAAACTAGTACACAGTATATCTAAATTACTACCTGCAGTAATTATCTGTAGTTTATACTAGAATTTCCAAAGTTCAGATTCCGTCATTCCTTCTCATTGCATATTGGTATTGAGCACTGGTGGAAAACACTAATTCAAATAAAATGAGAAATAGTTACAACTATGCTGCAGCATGTGGTGGGAACCTTCTAGTGATCTAAAGTTGCAAGTTCTTGGCTGCAAAAACCTGAACCACTGCTAGTTGCCAGTAAAAGTCTAAGAATTATGTCTAAAGACTAAGAAAGTTTAGGCAGGGAGGCCAAAGAGTTTCAAGCACAGTTGGTGTTTTCACCAAAATTCCAACTGATGCTCATGGCCAAAGGAAGAAGCAGAAGTTTCTGGAGGTGAACTGCTGACTCAGTGAAAAGAATAACTAAGAAAACTTCTGATTCCTGGACCATAGTCTTCACTAACTACAGGAAGGGATTTGGGAGAAAAAGATGACCTATTGTACATCTCACAAGGATTGCTACGATTGATGCTAAAATCATCTAGAGGGCTTTAAATATGTACAGGAAGGGATTATTACCTAAACACACACCAAAAACGTAAGATCAAAGGCAGGAAACTTTACAAGAGGGAAGGGCAAGGAAGAAAGAAGGGCTGCTCAAGGATACAGCAGGGAAACGTTAGTGGCATCACTAAAAGGCTTATAAACAGTACCTGTACACCAATGCATAGAATATGGGCATCAAATAGAACCACTTGAAGTCCAAGTAAATGATGGCAAATATAATAATGTAGGTATCACTAAAACTTCGTGGGATGGATATGATGACTGGAATACATTATTGGAAGGATATGATTTATTCAAAAGAAACAGACCCAACAAAAGGGGATGTGGAGACAATATATATAAAGTATGACTACACTGGTATGGAAATGCAAAAAAGTCTCTGTGTGAATAATGTGAAAAGAAACAAACATAGCATTGTTAGGGATGTGTACTATAGGTTACCCAGATTAGTGTTCTAGATTTCAAGAGAGCTGCTTCCACAAAAGCAGGAAGAATTTCATAAATGGAAATTCTGCAGAGAAAGCAGTTCAGGAATGTCGAGAAACTCTGAACAATGAGATAATTAAGGCCCAAAAACGATATTTCAGAGGAAAAAAAGGGAGAGACCTGATGAGACCCCCATTGTTGCATTAATAGCTCTCTGATAAATTAAGAAATGAAAAGGACAAGTTTTAAAAATGGAAAGACAGCATATAACAAAAGCGGAATATCAGGAAACAGCCCAAATCTATAAGGACGGAGTTAGGAGGGCTAAGAGTCAGCATGCTAAGACTTGCTATAAATGCCAATCCCCTCCCCCCAAAAAAATATGTCTTTGATTTTGTCTGTAACAAGAGAAAAAAGAAGGAAACAGTTGGCCCAATGATTGGAGAGGAAGGCAAGCCAACAGGAAGAAAATTGAATCATTTCATTTCTATCTTGCATCTGTCTTTTCACAAAAGAAAAAAAAAACAATCCATATTGTTAGAAGTGGCACTGTGGGAAGCATAAGAGAAAAGTGGATCAAAATAGCTAAAGAATTGGTGAGAAAACATCTAGTTGCTCTGAACAAATTCAAGTCTCTTGGACCAATGTATTACATTCCAAGGTGTTGAAGGAATTGGCGGATGTCATCTCAAAGACTCTGACTGAATTTTTTTCAGAAATACTGGCACATGGAAAAAGTGCCAGAAGACTGGAAAAGAGTCAATGTTATTCCAGTATTTAGAAAGCTGAAAAAGTGGATCTACATAATTTAGACCAATCAGCTTGACATAAATACCTTAGAGAATCCTAGAATAAACAACAACAGTGGATTTGCAAGCCGTTAGAAATAAACACGATGATTACCAGGAACTTGTATGGATTGTTAAAAAGAGGTCACGCCAGACAAATCTTATTGGTGTCTTTAACAATGTTACTAGAGTAGTGAACCAACAGAAAACTAGGTATGTAATGTATGTAGACATTGGTAAAGTATTTGATAGAATAGTCTCTTCTTGTTAAATTGAAATAATATAGCAGTTAATGAATTCACAGTTGGCTAAACAACCATAAGCATATGTGGTTCTTAAAGGAACTATGTCCATCCGGAGGGAGGCATGCATTGGGGTATCTCGGTTCTGTTCTAGGCCAATACTTTTCAACATGAAGGACTAGAAAGGATGCTTATAAACATGTAGATAACACAAAGCTGGAAAACTGCTAACACGCTAGAAGTTCAAGATTCAAAATGAACATCCTAGCTAACAAAATGTTGTTCAGTTGTGGAAAATGTCAGATTCTACACTTGGGCAGGAAAAACCAGACCAAGGAGAAATGAAAATAAACTAAAGAAACAACCATCAATATCAACAATTCAGAAGCATAATTCCTTTTAGGGCAGCAGAATATGTCACCCAAAAAAGATTGCATTACTAAATCTTGGATTCTCATATTTGTCCTGTCTTTCTTTTGGTGTGTTTATGTAGGCTTCCTAGTTAATTGCTGCTTTCCAATAATGCAACTGGGAAGTTATATTAATCTCTGTTTCTTAATAGCATGTGCAGTAAGTCATACAGTACAGTGACTGTTGTGACAATAGGTTTGTGAGTATAGCAACAGCTTTAGGAACATCAATTTCTGGTGTGCAAGAGTGTGCTTTATAAATTTATGACTGATTTCTCCTTTGAGAAGCTCAAGTGCTAGAAGCAAAGACATCGGATGGGGACCTGCAGTGGGCCCAGCAGGAAGCTATGATACAAATAGTGAAGTTACATGACAACCGTTTAATAAAACAGCAATTGTGGAAAGAAAAAGGACACGGCTCATTCTGAGTATCCAGGAATAAGGCCTTCAGGGGAATGAAATAATGTCTTCCAGTTCTTAACTTTGCAACAGACTATCCAATCTTCCCTCCTATTTTTTCTTCCGTTTCTTTCTTGGTATTAAATCTGTTAAACCAGCCTCTGTTGGTGTGTTGATTTGTGCATCCTCTATGATTCTTAAGCATTTTCTCCTTTCCTTTGTCTTTCTGGAGGCCAAAATGTGATTCAATTTTTCCTTTGACCTCATGTTGATGGGAAAGGAAAGAAAATTACTTGCCACTTAGATATAGTACTGCTAGACTCCTCTTGTTTTTCTTGAGCTGAATTGATCAACAAATTAGTGTGTAAATCTCAGTTCTGGCAACTTATTTTTATTTAGGGAGAAAGTAGAAGAATATAATAGGAGCACAGAACGGTGGCAACAACTTGCCCACTGAGCTTCTGACAATACCAGCATTAGTAACATTTCCTAGCAGTTGGTATCAAAATTTTCAGTGTTCTTTCTGTTGCAAGATTGTGTTTGTGAACAAGCAGGCATTAGTTATGGAGAATGGATGTTTATGTAGAACTTTCCCATCCTGGGAAATACAAAAGGAAGATACTGTCTTGATAGTTTTGTTTCTGCCTAGCATATTTTTAAAACTGGGAATTATGTGAAGCCATCTTATGTTGCAAAACAAGTTGTGTTGGATTCCACAATGGTAATAATTGTATTTTTGCTGCAGAAGCATAGGCTCATTTGATTGTGGGGGAAAAAACATTAAAGCCAAATTGAAGCGCAGTGATTTCTAATCAGTGGAACAACGTCACTCCAGAGGTTGTGGATGCTCCAACACTGGAAGTTTTTAAGAAGAGATTGGACAACCATTTGTCCGAAATGGTATAGGGTTTCCTGCCTGAGTAGGGGGTTGGACTAGAAGACCGCCAAGGTCCCTTCCAACTCTGTTGTTCTGTTATGGTAATGGGAATAGTACAGAATTTAGGTGTAAAGAAAGGAACTATTAGTGCCAACTATCACTTCAATAGCAACTATTTCAGTAGCTTCATCTGGGCATGGAACAACTGTTGAGAGAATGGAACTCAAAACTCAGAACTATAGTTCCTTTCTAGTGTTTGGACCAGTGCTTTATAAACCTGGGTAAATTACCCCAATTGGATAATTTTTCTTTGGGTAACAACACAGGAACCCAATCACCACAGGGACATTGAAACGGACTTAAAGTGTTTTACTTACATTGGATAAAAAGGACTTCCTGATAAGCAGTTTGGGGTAAGGAAGGAAAAGGCTTGGAAAGTACTGATCTAGAAGGTAAGACGTTTAGCTTTGATAGAGAAAAAATTCTTCTGTGAGGAAAAGACAGGCAGGCAAGCAGGAAGGAAGGGAGATATAATAAAGGTGTAAAAGAAAACTTGAAAAAAAAGTCTATATTGCAATAGTCCAAGACTTTAAATCTGTTTCTCTGCACAACCAAATCAAGGACTTTTTTTAAAAAGGCCTCTGTTAAGACTTTTTTCAGGGCCAAGCCAACTGAAAGTCCACAGTAGGATAATACCTGGTACCATTTTTGCATGACGAGCAAGTCTAGATTGATTACTACCTTACAAGATCACTTGCACAAGATTACTGGTACAAGATTACTAGAACCAATGACCCACTTCAAAATACAGTACTAGCTTTTCCCAATATTTTAGATGGCAGAATGAGAAACCATGAGATTGATACCTTGTAGGTCAGGGGTCTTCAAACTTGGCCCTTTTATGACTTGTGGACTTCAACTCCCAGAATTCCTCAGCCAGGCACGCTGGCTGAGGAATTCTGGGAGTTGAAGTCCACAAGTCATAAAAGGGCCAAGTTTGAAGACCCCTGTTCTAGGTAAATAGTGAAAATAGATTCCCAATTATTTAAATATCTCGCTTAGCTATTGAATAACTTAAGGTGTTATTATCTTCTTTTATTTCACTGAGTATTGTTCTCTGTTTAATTACTGTTAAATGTCACTTTGACCTTCCTCCTTCTCTTCCTACTTTGCCTTAAGCAAATAAATAAGCAAGTAAGCAAATAAATAATGTAATACTATATTGCAGTACCACCTTGGAGTGGGCAGAGGCAATAGAATAATAGTGACTTAAGAATAGATTTGCAGACTTGAATGAATAAGACAATTAAATGAGTTTTATAAAGTATGAAACTGGGAATCAGGAAGACAGAGTTAAAAGAAATTGTCTTGAAAAGGTAATTAAGGGTAGCCTGCAGATATGTCAAGTCCAGGATGGAGAATGTGGAACTATGTTGACTTTGAGGGAGAACTGCCTTGCAGATAGATGTAACACAACACACTTCCTTGTGATTCCACATGGTTATGAATTCATACTCATGGGGGCTACTTAGAGTTGGAACCCAGAACATAATAATATGGTGAAAGTAATATGGACCATATTGTGGTAGTGAAGCAAATTGCACTTAATATCTCAAGCAAGTACCCGTGATATCCAATAATATTTATAACAAAGCACATTATAAGCAGGAAGCTTTACTATTTGGCATAAATTGCCATCATATTCTACTTAGCAATAAATATGAAACAATTTTAATAAGCAGAGCTGCAAATGTGGAGTGTGGGGTAGAGTCTTTTATTTAATAAACAAGTTATCCGGGCATGCAGATTATTATTAATTTTTGAGGATTACAGTCTTTAGTGCTTAGTAAACAACATGTTGCCTGGGTTCAAATATTTAACATTAACTTCTTCAATATAAATCTGTTCAATACTACACAATCCAGTATTTTTCTCTTATTCTCCTTTCTTCTCCATATTTTTTCCATTTTCCCCTCATTACATAGTTATAATTTTTGGTACTGTTAATGTATAAAGAGTTAAATATAAGCATCTTCATCATATTTTACTAATATCATACAAATAACAATAATATCAATTCATAAATCAGTAATATAAATTCATTAATCAATATCCTGTTTTTCGTGCTGTTGTTAAGGTTTGATTTCCCATCAGTATTTGAAATATCTTTATCAGTTATGATTTTCTCAATATTAATTACATTTATATAGCTAAAAGTTTTATTCATATCAATCCTCCTCTTATCTTCATATTTCCCATATCAAAAAAAAGAAAAAAATGCTATCTTAGTTCTAAATCATATCTTTCATTATAAAAGTCTAATTATATCTCAGGGTCATCCGTTCTTTTAATCTTATTCAAACAAGTATTTAAACATAAAATGCCCCCTCTAATACAGGGCTTTTCAACCTTTTTACCCATTGTACCACCTTTAGGATATGGCAATATCCAAGTACAACCAGTCGCCTAGCAAGGTGTCAAAAACTTGACCAACAGCTTTCTTTTAGTTTGTTCAAGGCTAGCACTTATCACTACATTGTTTCTTTCGCTTCGTGTTTCTTGGCTGTCTTCCAGAAGTTATTAACTGAGCCGGGCGGGGGAGGAAGAGAGAGGAGAGAGAGAGAGAGAGAGAAAACCTCTTCTCTGGTACTTTTATTTTTCGGCTTGACTTTTCTAAGAGAAGGGAAATGGATGTTTCTTTTGGAGCAGCCTTTCGTATTTGTAATAGTTGGTTTCTGGGGCTAGGTTTTCTACCTCTTTTCCTATTGTTCCTGCCTGTTTAATATTTCCCAAAGATATTTCTTTTTCATGGGTATGTAGATGCTAACTTCTAATTATTTTTTATTTATTTTGGATAAAATATTCATTTTCACTGCTAAGATTCTTCCTAGAAACGAAAGATGTAGATTTCTCCAGCGGTCTAGGTCAACTTTTATACGTTTAACTAATTTTCCGTAGTTATCCTCTCTAATTGATGAGCAACGTGCTGACATAACAATGCCCAAATATTTTATTTTAGTAACTACTTGTATTCCTAATTTTTCCCCAAGATTTTCTTTTTGCGTGTTAGTCATATTTTTTGCTATGATCTTTGTTTTATTTCTATTTATTTTCAAGCCTGCCACCTCTCCATATTCCTCCAATAGTTCAAAAAGCTTCTGACCTGATTGCATGGGATCTTCCAAAATAAATACTAAATCATCGGCATATGCTTGGAGTTTATATTTTTCCTTTTTAATCTCAAGCCCTTTAATTTGCTCTTCTTGCCTTACAGTCCTAGCTAAAATCTCCAATGTATATATAAACAATAATGGCGAGAGAGGGCACCCTTGTCTTGTACCTTTCTGAATATTGAATTTATTGGTGGCCTCACCGTTTATTATAATCTGGGCATTCTGTTCGGAATATATTGCAGCTATAACATTTAAAAAAATTTCTCCAACATCCATTAATTTCAGTTGTTGGATCAGAAATAGCCAATTAACATTATCAAATGCCTTCTGTGTGTCCAAAAATAAGAGTGCCATTTGGCTATGTGATTCGTAGTATTCCAATATGTCTAAAATTGTCCTTATATTCCGCTTAGTCTGCCTATTTGGGAGGAAACCATTTTGGTCACTATGTATGAAGTCAATTAAATAATTTTTAAATCTCTCTGCCATTATTGATGCGAAGATCTTATAATCGACGTTTAGTAGGGAGATAGGCCTATAATTTTGTATCTGTGTTCTTTCTACATCTTCTTTTGGTATTAATACTATATTTGCCTCTAACCAGGATTTAGGTATTTTCGCCTCAATTAAAACGTCATTGAAAACTTCTAATAGGTGTTCATTAAGTACATTTTGGTGTTCTTTATATAATTCTGCTGGTATTCCATCTGGGCCGGCCGCTTTATTAATTTTTTGTTTACTTATAGCCGTAGTTATTTCAATCATACTTATTTCCTCATTTAACATTTTTTTTTTTCCTCTGGTATCTTCGGTGTATCTGTCTTTTCCAAATAGTCTATTATCTTTTCTACACTTTGTCCCTCACTCCTCTTATATAAATTTTCATAATATCTTTGAGCAATTCCCCTTTTAATTATCTCATCATGTTGAATCTCTCCTTCCTCATCTTGCAAATTAACAATCTGTTGCTTCTCTTTCTGCCTTCTCAGTTTATACGCCAACCATCTTCCAGGTTTATTCGCGTATTCAAAATTATTTTGCTTGGCAGCCTTAAGTTGTTGTGCTAACTTTTCCGAGTCTTCTATACAAAGTTTATGTTTAATTAATTCCATTTTACTTTTCAAACTTTTATTATTTAGGTCACCCTGATATTGTGTTTCAGCCTGCTTATATTCTTCTTCCAGTCTTATCCTGTGTTGTTTTTTTTCCTTATTTCTCTTGGCCATATATGAGATAACTTCTAATTATTGATTGAATCAATAATGCATCATAGCCATGGAGCAAGTTTCAAATTGACTCCGGAGTTCAGAGATCTTAAACCAGGGATGGGGAACCTTGGCTCTTTTATGACTTGTGGACTTCAACTCCCAGAATTCCTGAGCCAGCATGACTCAGCTTGGAAACCTCTTCCTTTTCCCTCAGCATGGCTGGCTCAGGAATTCTGGGAGTTGAAGTCCACAAGTCATAAAAGAGCCAAGGTTCCCTGCCCCTGTCTTAAACGGCTGCTCCGTGGGAATTGCATCCCATGAGGGAAGCCGAGTGAGAGATTTACATTGGAAACGGGTGTTTGTAAGTCTAACCAAACAGGCCACAGCTGACAGCTGCTCTTTGCTAAACTCTCCCCCCCCCAAAAAAAAGCAATGTTGCAAAAAGAGAAACCAATGAAGGAGCCAAACATTTTCCTTCAACTTCCTCCGGAGGAAAGAGGAATGCGGCATCCGCCAGGTGTTTTTTGGCCAAATTCGCACCCAAAGCAAAGGGAAAAAACTGCTGTGGAGTTTTGAAAAACTACCAGGGCTGCTGCACCCCTTCCCAAAACAAAGCGCCCCGCGCAGCCCAGCCTCATCCCGCACTGCCGTCACAATGCCCCGCCACTTACTTGTCCAAAATGAAATACAGGTTGAAGCCCCCGTAGCAGGCGGTGCCCCCCTCCTGTCGCTGCCCCCCTTGCCCGTCACAGGGGACCATCAGGACATTCAGAAAGGAGGGCAAAAGGCTGTCCGGAGGTGGGGGTTTTTTTGGGGGGGGTTTCAGATTTTCCTTCTGCTCTGCTTTCCCTCCGGTCTGTTTTCAGGTTGCCTCTGCCTTGTGCTTCCAGCGCAGCTGAGCCCACCACTGTCGGCCAGGCGATTGGCAACTTCCGGTTCCCGTTGTTTTGCTTTGCCCCAGATTTGAGGAACGTGGAAGTCTCCTCCCCCCTCCTGCCCCCTTCCCCACGAAGGAAAGAGCTGGAGCCCGGCGCTAATCCTGGCGCTTCTGCTGAGCCCTGACAGCCCTGCAGCTCCAGCCATCTCTCGCTCAGGCTTGTGCGGTGCTGCCGCCGGTTCAGCTCATTTCCCTCCCCCGCTAGGATGGTCGCGTACCACTTGACAGGTGCCAATGTACCACAGGTGGTACGCGTACCACCGGTTGAAACGCCCTGCTCTGAAAGGTCAAATCTTCTGTTTTTTAAATCTGACTCTCGCTTTCTTTCTTTGCCAAGTAGCTTTCCAGTCCAGGGCAATTAGATCACCCAGGAATTTTCTTTCTATTTTTGTGAAAATTGCTTGGCATGAGGAAGACAATTTAGGTAGGGCATGCAGATTATTCTTAGTCAGAGGCAAAATATGCTGTCACACTTATATATATATATAAATGCTACCATAATGCAGGATGAGCATCAATGTTTCAATGGATTCTGTCATTGCAGGAGATGTTCCTTTTAGCCTGAGGTTAGCAATTAGTTTCCCAAGTGTAAGTTGGCAAAATAATTTTACAGGCAGAAATTGCAAAAGTTCTGTTAAGTGTTGTCCAAATGGCATTGTGTGTTTTTTTTCATATCTACTGTAGCTATTCCATAGGTCAGGATCACAAATATGACTTGGTATCCAGATGGGGCCTTTCAGCAACCCTGGTGTTTCTCTAAGGATACCCCAAAACTGAATGGAATTCAGATGTCACCTTCTTCTTCTTTTAACAACAACAACAACAAGCTATTATTTGAGTTAAAGGGGCAAAACAGGTGCTTTATGCCTTCTAGAATGTGAAGTGGTCCCTGGTCAACAGAAATTGTTGCCCTCAGACCAGGAACATTGTCAGAGGAAATGAAAAAAAAAAAAATCAAGTTGGTGGCCATAATCATGTGATCAATAAAAGGCTTCACTCATATTGTTGAAACCACCATACAGTATTTACATTTTAACCTCCTATGCCCTTCACTATTCCCATGGCTACTTAAGCTTCAGGCTTTGTTGTAGACTCGGTATGATAGGCATTCTTAATCTTGACACATCAGAAAGAGAGAGAGATTGGGAATGACAGCAAACTCTTCCATGGCGGCGGGGGGGGTTGTTTTATTCTGCTAAACTGAGAGGTCTTCATTTCAAATAATTGAAGAGTTTTTACTTTCTTTTATTTACGTATTTGTTACAAATGAGAGCATCTTGTAAAGTGGCAGCATTGCCAAACTGTTTGCGTCAAATTGTCTTCCCTTTAGCCTGATTTAAAAAGAATGACAGAAGAAAACACTGATAAATTGTTAGACGCTTCCAAATATTCAGAAGTTCTGGAGTTTCTGCCAGTGACAGATGGCTTTTCTTCTTTCATCCCTTGTCTTCTTGACAGGCTCCTCTGCACTCTGCAAAATGTCCCCAGTGAGCCTACCGTAAGAAAGATAATAATCTGCTTTTTTCTCTCTCTCCATCCACTTTTGTGCTCACTGGCCAAATGGCACTCCTATCTTCACAATACAACAATGCCAGTCTGATGTATACAGTCAAAAAAATCCACTCCTTCTTCGACTGATATACTGCTAATCCACTGCAGGATGGAAGCCTGTGGTTTAGAATGCAGGTTTATTATGCTTCTCCAACCTTCATTAAAAGAATGCATTCTATAGTTGAGCTCCGTATTTCTTCTCTTTTTCAGCTCATGATGTGAGTTGCATAAACAACGTTGCAGGCTTTCTGTCTAATATGGAAATTTCCAATCTGGCCCTCCTTTTTTTTTTTATGAAAGCAGGGCTCTACTTGCCATCCCAAAACCAGCAACAGAGACAGATGAATTCCAAGCATGTACAGACGTCTGAGGTGCAGGTCATAAAACTACTGGATGCCATATATTCTTACAATGGAAAGGATTTTTTGTGTGTGCGTGCTATATATTTATAAATCTTGTCGTTGCTGCTCTCTTTGCCTTGCACAGCCTTATGAAAATACAGTAGGGGAGGCATTATATTAAACTTCCTTTGTTCTGCATTGCCTGCTGTTTGTCACTGGAGGAAACTGTTAACCTTCACAAAGCCAGAATTGTGAAGCAATTGGATTTGCCACATAGATCTCCATCTTCCTAACAGCACTGCCTTAAATGGTTTTGCCAGCATGTGGAACCTATTGCTTTTCCTTCTTTTCCACTAAATAGCTACTGCACCAGCAACCCTATCAATCAAGTATTGCCTGGATACATATCATATATAACTGATTTGTTATATGCCACCCTAAGTCATATATTGTAGTTAAAAAAAACAAACAGCAATTCTATAATACCAAGTTGATATATTGCAGAACGTTGAAATCAATAACAGATCCAATTACGGATTAGTGTAATGAGTGAACCCAGCAGTTAGGTCTAGAGTAAAGTATGTGTGGCCTTGTAAATGTTGTTGAACTACAACTCTCAGCATCTCATCCTAATGTGATAATGAAGAATAATGCTGGAGTTACAGTTCAACAGTATCTGGCAAGCTAAGGATTCTCCTCCATGGCCCTGTATAGATGTCATCCACAATTATTACCCAATAATCTTTTGTTCTATAAAACCCAAAGCATCCCTCATTGCCTCATCCCTCTAAAATCAGGAGTCTGGGATAAAAAAAAAAAATCAAATAGAAGCTTTAATTTTAACAGCACTATGACCCTGTCAGCAGAGACACCAAACCATCACAACAGAGTCATGTTTTTCAGTGATTTTGCTAGCTTCTGAATCTGTTTCCATCGTAGCATTAGGGAAAGTGGGAAGTCTGGTAACAGCTCTATTCCAAAATCTTTCCCCTCTAACATAGCTGCAACCATCTCCATTCTCCACCCCGCTTATGCCCCCTTTGCAGTTTCCCACCCTGATTTATTTATTGCTTTGTACAGTTTAGAGTCTGCAGGAACTCCATAAAACTTTGGAAGGCTTCCAGTATTGAAATCAGGAAAACAATAAAACAACTGAATATAGATCATGTACATTCGGAAGATTCCCCAGTGACCACTTTGAAAGCTCCTGAGATGACACATTAACTACCATTTCTTTGGCCTTCTTCCACCCACTCCCACCTCCTACAAGTTCCATCTGCCTGTACCCAATTCTTCTTATACCCAGCATTAATTTTCTCATTCATTTTTTTCCAACTTCCAGGTTGCCAAAACCCTAGAGTCACTCAATGCGAAAGTGAACCTGGTCTCTAGTTTTTTTGTTTAAAACATTCAAAATGGAATGTTCCTTTCCCTCCCCCCCCCCCCTTTTTTTTTTTTTTAAAGATAGGAATGTTATCCCGAAATGTAAATGTAAAAAGAAACAGAATCCAGAGCTGAATGTTGTGTTGTGTTGTGTTCATGCAGTTTAAAATTCTGTGCAACTGCAATGTCAACAATAGAGCCATTCTGAGGGTTTACAAGACTTGTGACATATGTCAAGTGAGGATTATCTTCTGCCAGTGTGGAGATGGGGCAGGAGCCAATACTATATTCAGGAGATGAAATGCGAGACTGAGTAAGCCACAAAAGGATCAATTGATGCCAGCAAAGAGATACAGTACAGCTGTTTGGTAGTCATTCAGATTTTTGTAATCCCCATGTGATAGTCCTACTTTGAGGAAGATTGCACAAGGTCCCTACTAGAATACACTCCCACACCCATGGCCTCCATAAATAACTTTCATGGTAACTTCACATGAATCAATTGACGAATCTACGGAAGGTTGTGACGCAAAAGTTTGGTTACTGTATGTACCATTGATCATGAGATAATGGATTCAGCCATGTAGCTGAACAGTTATGTGTTTGCCCCTTATTAAACAAAGTCTATCACCTTTAAAGGTATCATAGTTGTTTGAGAATAGTATGTTATTGAAAATACATTCTGCTTAGAAGATCAGAAAAGATTGAATTACAAAATGAGAAGCTCTGAATTACTTCATGTAAGGGGAAGAAGGATGACATGAATATGACATCTGACTTTATCCATTATACTATTGTGTGGTTGTACCTAATGTACCTAATGTTGTACTATATGAACGCAGTCATGGTTTTATGATTTAGCATAGTTTTATTAAAATTAATGTTGCTAAGTATTTAAAAAAAAACTCCATTTTTACAACCCTGTAATCCCTTTAATTCAGGATAGAGTCAGGGCAACCGAATGGAACTGAGCATTTACTGGCCGGATGCCCTTCCTGATGCCTATGCAGAGTTTGCAGCAGATATTTTTTCTTTGCGCCCTGAGAGAAAAACATCTGCTACTACCTAGGATTGATCTCTCAACCTTCTGAGTGGGCGGCAAGCATCTGCACCACTAAGCTACCATACTGCAATTTTACCACTATTTTTCTTTAGTACAACACAATTAAGGAAACCGTAGCTTGCTAGAATAAGTGAATGACGTAATTACTGTTTAGGAATCCTAAACACAACTGCTCAGTGGAATCTCTGTAACAACCTATGTAGGATTGCCCTATACAGGTAGTTCCAGACTTACGACCTGTCATTTTATGACCTTTCTGAGTTACAACAGCCTCGGAATGAGTACTTTAGGGTCAACATAAAATGTTGCACCCACTCACTCCCCCTTCCCCCACACACATACACACACACACACACACACTGCATTTCCAGGCACTTAGCAACTAGCTTGCCTTTATGTCACATGCCTACAGTTTGTAACATTTTTTGCCAGTTTCTGGTGGTCTTTTTTTTTTGCCAGTTTTCAGCAAAAACACAATGGATTTGCTTTAATGACTGCAGTGGTTCACTTAATGACCACCATGAAAAATATCAAAACAAAAAAGGTCTGTTCATATGGGTGTCTCGACTTATGATTGTAATGACTTACAACTGGATTTTGAGTGCAGGCTGTGGTCATAAATATAGAACTATTTGCCCAGAATTTCTCAGTCTTGGGTCTCTACAACTGCCGAACAGAATATAATTTTATCATTTATTTAGTAGATTTACATTTAGCCTTTTCTTCAAGAACTTGAGGTAGCTTATATAGTATTCCTTCCTCCAAATCTTCCCACAACAGTTTTATGGGTAAAGGAGTTGACAGTAGGTGACTGGTCCAAAATCACTTGGTTAGCTCCCATAGCTAAAAACTGGGGTGGGGGTTTTCAATGTCATGGCCACAATCTTAACAACAACAACATTTGTGCTCAATAATATCAACCTACCTGACAGATTGGTTGCCCAAATTACTGAAATGATTTAGATCGATCTATCTAAATGCTAATTCTGATATTCCTGCTGTTTATAATAGGCCGTCCCTTACGTTCTCTCAGAAAACAACCAATGTGTTAAAGTGATACGGGAGCATCTGTTTTATTACTCCTGAAGTTATTTCAAACTTCTTGTATACTATATAGTACAGCTGCTTTGTTCTGAGTAATTACTTTTTTTACCTCTTAATAATTAGTTTTTTTAAAATATATATATACAGATAGTCTTCGACTTACAACAGTTCATTTAGTGACCATTTGAAGTTACAAAGGCACTGAAAAAATGACTTATGGAGGTTTTTCACACTTATGACCATTGCAGCATCCCCATAGTTATGTGATCAAAATTCAGATGCTTGGCTCCTGGCATGTATTTATGACGGTTGCGGTGTCCCGGGGTCATGTGATCATCTTTTGCAATCTTCTCACAAGCAAAGTCAATGGGCAAGCCAGATTCACTTAACAACTGCAGTGGTTCATTTAACAACTGTGGCAAGAAAGCTCGTAAAATGGGGCAAAGCTCACTTAGCAATGTGTCACTTAACAACAGAAATTTTGGGCTCAATTTGTTGTGATTCCTCATCAGCCAGTGGACCCGGTAGCTGAGTCTGGGGAATCAGAGGAGGAGAAGGGGCCTGGAGTGACATCAGAGTCAGAGGAAGGCTCTGATTAGCTCCAAGACTTACAGTCTGACGAGGAGCCTGGCCCCTCTACTCACGCTCAGGCTGAGACACAGCTGTGCTGGGAGGCTGAGTTGGACAGTGATGACTCACAGCTGGAAGATATCCAGGATGCTCGTAAACACCAGCAGGCAAAGAGAGTCGGACAGAGGAATGCAATGGGGCAGCTGCAAAAGCAAAGGAGAAGGCATTAGGAAGCCACGCCTTGGCTGCGTAATAAAAGGGAAGGTGTGGGAGGTGCTGGTTGCTGAAGGCAACCGTTTGTTAAGGAATCAAGTTTCAGTGAATTGTGTTTTGTTTGCCTTTGCCTTTGGATATTTTACTCAGGTCTGTAAATAATAAAAGGGGATTGTTTTTTCCCTGCGGTTCCAGCCTGCTTGTTGGAAGAGGGGTTTCTCCTTATGAGCTTAACAAGGACTCACGTAGGCTGGGACAAAACACAATTGTGGTTGTACATTGAGGACTACCTGTAGTTCATCAAGTTGGTATATTCACTTTCCAATCCTTATATACCCAAGCAAATTTAGCAATGAAACATATTCTCAGATTCTCTAATTATCTCATTATCATTATCCTATTTAGTCTCTTCCCTCTCAGGGGAGGGTATAGTGATGCACCTGAGTCAGGTAAACTGGAAGATTGGGAAGGGACTACTCTTCACGACTAATTGGATCTGGTCTATGTTAGACTAAAAAAAATACAGAATGAATTACAATCTAATGTACAAAACAAATTACATTCATTTTGATATAATAATAAATATGTAAACTGGTTTTTCAGCTGAAGAATGGAAGCCCTTGCTTTTATCAAATTGCCATGATGAAGAGAAGGAAGGAAACAAGAGTGGAAGTGTTGTTCAAATGATTTTTAATTAGATGGACGTGCAAATCATTTAATTGATTGAATTAGACTTCCAATTTCTCTTTGTCAAAGCAGTTGTTGTTTTTTCTGACTTAGTTGCATGATATTTGTGACTCTGTGTTGGTCATGGTTTTGAGTTTATTTTACTACTAAAAAGTCTAAGTACTTAAGAAACAGGTGGATTCAGCTGCTTGGTTACTTGTTATTTCTGTTCCACATCGTTCTACCATTGTCTAGTTTCCCCATTTGCTTATTTTGTTTAGTTTGAACAGCCCTTTATATTTCATTAAAACTAGGATAGCCACAAATAACTGAACTCAGGAACACCACATTTCATCTATTTCCTATTGCTCCTTCATGAGAAAATTAAAATAGGATGTGGGGGCAATTCACACAGCTTAAACGTAGCATACAAAACTTAATCTCCCCCTTGTTGCTCCAGATTCCTAATTTTTTTCCAGTGAGGGGATTTAAAAGTGCAAAATGGGAATCTTGAAGGAAGGTTGAGGATTACACCGAGCTAGTAAACTCATGTTGATTCCAGCAATGATGCATTTAAAATACAAAATATCCAAAGTTTTGATGGCGTACTTTATTTATGTATTGTGGTTATTTGCTCTTTGTGGAAAATATTAGAGTTCAGAATAAAAGTGAGAATCTGGGTGGGAAATGATTATTTTCTTTTTGGAAATAATGGTAGAGCAGAAGCAAAGCTGGCATGCTGGCTGGGGAATTCTGGGACTCCACAAGTTTTAAACTTGAAAAGTTTGGGACCTCTGACCTAAACAAAGAGAGTTTCAGGATTTTTGTTTTTCAAAAACAGGCTAAGATTGGAGTGTTTTTCTTCATAGCCCTCATACTCCCATCTTAACCTAACATATTTGCTTGTTCGCCTTTCATTACCAAATCACTGGATGTTACTGGATAGCCTTAAAAGACCAGGGTGCTAAGTGATGATTCCTGATCATTCAGACATTATCCAGTCTTGGCTTAAACCATCCTTTTCTCCAACCAAATTTGTCCAAAACATTCTCACCGCCTATTCAGCTTACAATATGCCCCTGGCATGTAAAGGTATATTGACTGCTAGCAGGCACCATAGGACTAATTTTATCACACAGAGTATACTTTGTGTAAAAAATAGAGACATACTTCCCTACCAGGGTGTTTATGGAAATCATGAGCAACTCTGCATATAGGATATGACATAATTTAACATCTATATATCTCGCTGCTCTGAATGCTTAAGAGAGGGTATATAAGCCGTTCTGAGGTTACCAATTTGGGCATATACTTTGTTGGACTGAATGTTGCTAAAAGATATCCTTTGGAGAATTTATGGATAAACTTTAACTAATGTTCATACTGGCATTAAATTAGTGGGATCTGATTCCTATTTAAAGATGTTTTAGATAATGTAACCTATTTTATACAAAACATTTGTTATTGTCCATTCACTGCCAATGACATGTTCTTCAAGAATTTTGGTAGATAGGTGGATGACGCTTTAAGTAGAACTAAACTTAAATTTCTCAGAAATTGCTTAAGCATTCTTTTAAACTATTACCACCACCGCCGCCTATTTTCATTTTGTGACCTAGGAAAAAACAACTGCTTAGCCTCAATCTTCATTGGTTTGCTTAGGTAACAACAGCTTCTCTTTTCCTTGCTTTTTAGTGTTCTGAAATGAAATTCTCTGGGTTTAGGAAAAACTAATATATATCTGCCAGATGGATTCACAATGCCAGTTCAGTTGCTACTGCTGAAATTATAGTGCTGAAAGCACTGTTAGGCTTTCCTCACAAAAATGGGGTGTTCCCTACTGCTAAGTCACTCTTGAGAATCTGATGTTATTTAAAGAAGGATCTCTTCCCTTTGTGCCTTATATCGCTCCAGTGTGGCGGAGAAGTTTTTCCCTAAGCTCAATGAAAGGAAGGGCATTTATTAACCAAACATGCTTCTACTGTAGCTACAGTGGAAAATCAATTTTTAAAAATTGTGCTGCTTGACCCAAAGTTGGTCATTTGCATTCTTTTATGCCTCCCCCTCTGTTGAGAGAAGGCTGTTCAATTTTGACATAGATGGCCTCCTTGATCATCTATGGTTTGAAAGAGAGGTCAAAGAGGCCATCTATGTCAAAATTGAACAGCCCTCTCTCAACAAGGGGGAGAGATACGACATTATCTATCTTCAGTCTACAACACAGTCCTTTCAACAGTTCCAAGAAGGCTCCACACCCATTTGCACCACTCAGGTGATCCTGAGGACACAGATAAGCCTCCAGGGGCTTCAAGGACTGTCTAAAAGAATGCAAATGTCCAGCTGTTTACAAGGAGTATAAATCCTGCCATTCCCCACCATCCAGTCAGAGCTGAAGAAGCTTCTTGGATGAGAAGCAAAACATCTTCAAAGAAAAAACAAAAAAGTCCAGTTGCCTCATGAAAAAAAGCACCGTGGGACAACCATGACCTGGATGACTGAGAATCTCCATAGATATTGTGCATCTTGAATATTTTAGTGTGTTTTAAATTTATCATCAATCATTAAGGCTTAAATCATATGGATGCATGGATGGATGGATGGTTGGATGGATGGATGGATGGATGGATGGATGGATGGATGGATGGATGGATGGATGGATGGATGGATGGATGGATGGATGGATGGATGGATGGGAATTACTTTCCTCATTCTCTAATCCCACAGTTTAATTAACAAACCAAACATTAATCCAAATGTTTTGGGACTGTTCTTGCACAAAAAGCCTTTCTATTTCTACAGAATGGGCGAAGTGAGTCTTTTCAGATATAGGGGTTTCATAATTATTTTGTTTTAACGCCTCTGCTAGGTTTCCTGTCTCCATCCCCACTCCTGAGCCCCTGTTGTCCTTTGTGGGAAGCAGCTATTTAACAATCATTGGCTTTGGGTATAAATAAGATGACTGATGGCTGTTTTCTTTTCTATTTCAGGTCGTGGAAGCCAATTTGGTTGCTTTTGACTGTCACTGGATCATTATAAATGAGGTAACTGTCAACCAAACATGAATCCTGTTTTTAATCTAAGGGGAAGAATATTCATAGTGGTCTTGTCTTTGCAGTAGCAGAAGTAAAAGTTCAGCTGAGCTAGTGGATAGAGATGCTGTTTTAATAAATTGGGGAAACAGAATTGAAAGGTTGTGCAGTCTGAATGAAAATTCCACTGAAGTATTTATTTGGTTTTGTTGTAGTATTTCTTCCGTTTGTTTGTTATCTCCTTCTTTGCCTGGAGCTGATATTTCCAAATCTGAACTGGCAATCAATCACCAAGGATCCCAAGGCCTAAATTTACCTTGGTAAATTTAGTGAATCTTTTCCAATATTTGGAAAATATTGGCTTTATTTGGCTTTATTTAATTTCATAAGCACAGGGTTGAAAAAAGGTTTACCTTAAAACAAAAAGTCTTCAAAGTTTTGAATAGAATACCCAGAGCGGCTTGCATTACCATTTGTAAACCATTGCTAGGTAGTCCTTGACTTACAACAGTTCACTTAGTGGCCGTTTAAAGTTATAAAGGCACTGAAAAAATGACTTATGACCATTTTTCCCACTTATGACCGTTGCAACACCCTCATGGTCACGTGATTAATATTCAGATGTTTGACAACTGACTCATATTTATGATGGTTGCAGTGTCCCGGGGGTCATGTGACCACCTTTTGCGATCTTCTGACAAGCAAAGTCAATGGGGAAACCAGATTCACTTAACAACCGTGTTACTAATTTAACAACTGCAGTGATTCACTTAAGAAATGTGGCAAGAAAAGTTGTAAAATGGGGCAAGTTGAGGACTACCTGTATATCTTCATCATTTTAATTTTCCAGGTTATTCTTTTGAAAACAAGAAAACAAATAAATTAATAATAAACAATAAACATGTGGCGCCTCAGACACTAACCAATTTAACTTGAGTAAATCTTCCTTCATCTATAAAGTTGATTCGGTTACTTTGCAATCACCAGTTCTCAGCCTAGGTTAATTTAAGTTTATGGCAAGGATTATATAGGATATAAGGATGAATGCTTTTTTGAGTTTTAAGGATGAATGCTGGAGTAAAATAGAATGGATTGGGCCAGATTTATACATACTTAAAAATAGATCTACTTTCTTTACTGTCTCAACTGACATCTTTAGCTAGCTTTACAAATCCAATGTGTTTACATAAGTAAATCCAATAAATATTTAATACATAGTCCTGTTGAAATAATTAAGCTCTAAGTTATTATTAACTTAAACTCCCCATTATTTCTGATGGATTATGATATATTCTGCTTATAGCTAAATGTACAAGTGATAAGTGGCTAAACTATCATTTTTATTGGCATTACATTATATAAGGACTATATGTTAATTTAAATAAATGCCTTTTTTCATTTTAAATAATAATAATTGAAGAGAACAGATGGTTTGGGGAACGATTCTCAATTCTTTTTGCACCTGAGTTTCATTTAAACTTACATACTGTGCATATATTCATGGGACCTCTCTAATTTCTCTGCCTTTGTATTGAAAATGTGAAAATGTAAAGATAGTGATCAGGAACTGAGGCTTGGTTTTACAGCATATATCTATAGTTTATTTATAGTTGTATTTATTATCATGAAAAATAATGCAATCACAGCAAATCCTCTTAAAATGCGCTGTTATAGCAAAACTTTACATTTGATTTGTTTTCACTGGGATGCTTCCCAGCATTCTATTATTTTTGGATTGTACTTCTCCCATCTTCTTACCTGTCACAGACTTCTCTATATTCAGATGTATTACTATTCCGTTTTTGCACACTCTTGTGTGCGTTCAGCAGTACCCCCCCATTTGAATTACAGATATCTCCTTTGCAAGTGCCATTTTTTGAAAAATAGAGCTCAGCTATTGATGGGATATGAACTGCTCTTTTTTGGGGGGGGGGGTTGCTCTAAGAAAAATACTGGGATGAAAAATATAAAATATATAAAGGGCATGTTTGTGTAGAAATCGCCTAAAGAAAAAACAAAGATCACATCTTAGAAATTTAGAATAATTTTTAAATACTTAATTAAGCATTTGAAACATTTAAGGTAATGCTATGCTCTCATTTGGGTCTTGAGTCTTATATCAAGTTTGGAATTAATCTTTTTTTTAACAAAACATCTGTGTTTCTTAAATTGTATCTCATCTTATGAGGAATAATATTAATATCTGGAATCTAGACTGTCTACAGTAGAATATGATGATGCACATTATAAATGAAATTTTGTTTTCTATTTGATAGTCAAATTAAAAACCAGTCATGTTATCTTTAATATTTACATTATACTTATTTATCCACCCATCTTTTAAATATCCATTTAAAAATCATTAAAAAAACACCTAATGATGTTTTAAAACATGTTGGTCCTTGCTTAGATATATATTTCCTAAAGAAATATTATCCAAGTAGGTTTTATTTTAATGATTAAACATATATGTTTTATAAATTAACATATTACACCCATATTATCCTATTTTAATTAATTGACAAGGTAATTTGCCTCCAGAGTAAACTACATATCCTTTGCCATGCCACTAAAACATGCGTCTCCTATTTGTTCCATTCTTTGTCAGCAAGCTGAATTTAAATGTCAATAATAATAATAATAATAATAATAATAATAATAATAATAATAATAATAATAATAATAATAATAATAATAATAATAATAATAATAATAATAATAAAGTTGGAAGGGACCTTGGAGGTCATCAAGTCCAACCCCCTGCTCAGGCAGGTAACCCTATACCATTTCGGACAAATGGCTGTCCAGTTTCTTCTTAAAAACTTCCAGTGTTGGAGCATTCACCGCTTCTGGAGGCAGGTTGTTCCACTGATTAATTGTTCTAACTGTCAGGAATCTTTAACTTTAACTAATCTTTAACTAATCTTTAACTCTTTCACATTTCTTCTAGTGTCCAACATTCAAAGTCTTATCCTATAATGTATTTTTCCACAGTTCAAAACAACAGTTGCTTCTCATGGGAAGATTTCTTATAATTAATTTCAAAATCTAACTGGGCCATTTATTCTCACCACCCAAAGTCATTTTTTCCTAAGTCCTTCTTTCCTAAGGACTGAAAGAAAGTACCCAGCGAATGCCCTAAAACTTGCTATTCCAAAGGTTCTTAATACAGTTAAAACATAATTCCAAACATTATTAAGAAATTAGGCTGTGCTGAACTTTATGTCCATATAGGCTACATTATGACTGTGAGCTTACATGGAATCTCACAATTTATCATAGGCATCAATGCCGCACTCACTCATATGGCTAAACCACAGTAGTTTTGTCATAATGATAAAACGGGTTTCGTGGCACAAGTTCCATTCCTTCCATACAGGCTTGTGATTTTGCAATGCACATACAAAAGGGAGGGAGCTTGTGTTGCAACACTACAATGATTATTTTTAAATTCTTCTGGCACCTTTAATGGATGAGCATTGGGATTTTATGGATTACACAATAGCAATTCCATACAATTCATCCTTCAAATATCACTTGGAAGAAGAGTTTGGATCTTTCACCATCTCTCTACAGTTCATTAATGAAATTTGCATATGAGGCTGAAACAGGTGTCTCTGGCTTAAGGAAACTTCTCATTGGAGATAAGATCATTCTTAAAGCAATAATCTCTTTTTCTTATCCTTCATTTATGTCCCCAAGGGGGAAATATAGAACTCAAGGGAGTCTTTATTTTATGAGATTTTTGTTTATTTCTCACATTAAAACCAAATGCAGGTTTCTTTAAGAAAATACTGTTGTACATGATAATTCTACATTTGCCTTCAGCAATTAAGCAGTTTCTGAAAACAAAAATAATGAATTCAAGAGAAAGACCCTTGATTTTATTCCTCTAAAATTTCTGAAACAACCACAACCCTTCAAGGCTTTCTAGTATCTTTTGGCCATATTGCAGCACAATTTCTTGTTGCATTGGTGCTCTTAAGGAAGGGATGGATAAATTGATTGAGAAGCACCCACAACTGTACCTTGTTTCATCTTTGGCCTATGGTGTGCTAGTGTCCATCCTCCCAGGCTGCGATGAAAGGGCTTGCAATGGCATGCAGAATATATTCTCGGATCATCATAATTCCAGATCATAATTCAATATTGTCTGTGCTAGTGTAAGAGGAATTGTTGTTGTCTCCAGTTCTTGTTCAACCTGGAAGAAAATTCCAAGAAGGAAGATGATAATGACTCAGGAGGCATGCCCACTTTTGTTCTCATTCACAAGGGGGGAAAATGATTTTCCCAGGGAGGGTTTTGAGATAGGGTGACCAAAATCACAGCTGTCTGGGTGACATGGGTCAGTTGACAGCTAAATTAAGCATTGAATAGTCATCTTCTTTTATTCTTTTAACAGCTTAGCTAAATAAAACTCAAGAAATTCAATCCAACACCATTTTACTGTTATAATTAGAGTTATAAATATATAAATACATAATTATGCATTAATTTATTGTCATTTTTATGTCCTGCTTTTCTTCTAAAAAGGGAAGTTTTACACTTGTCCTCTGCTCACAATTCAGAAACAATTTACTGTGTATTCGCAGCTAGAATAACCATGAATGTTTCATAGCTGGGAGAAAATAAAGGAATGTTAGGAAGTGATTTTTACCAATCCTAACACTAAAGAGTTCTCTTCAGCTAAAGAGAAGGAAAATGAAACTCAAAATTTTAAATAGCTCATGGAATGATTTCCCATCTTTTGCTTCCAGATGTTTTTGGTTTTTTGTTTTTTTTTCCATAACAAGTTTTATTAGTTTTTGTTTGTTTTACAGCCAAGTGCTTGTAACACATCGTGGAGATAGGGCACTCCATAGAACACAACAAAAAATACAGTCATACATATACAATTTAAACTACTACTTTAAAAGTTCCCTCTTATGGTATACAATTCGAGCATTCCTAAAATATAAATTGTTTCTCACCTCTATCTATTATTCCAATTTCAATTTATGCTTCTCAATCAAATTATATCTCTTATTCTATTTCAGATACATATTATGTAAATAAACATGAATTTATATATTTTAAAACTATTGCATTAGACATAGTAATATAATAACATTATAATAATAATAATAATAGGACAATAATTATTTTATCATAAACAAGTAATATAACTATTATATCTTAATATTTCTCAACTATATTCTATTTCATATATTCTATCCAATATTTTCATAGATCAGTCCACGTCCCTAAAAGATTCCTCAATTGTTTCAATTTAATCCATTTAATACCTCACTAATTACCATTCAATTCTTATAAATAAAAATATCAATAATATTTCACCAGTCTCAATCTCCATCTAACTCCTTTAATTATAAATTTTCCAATTTTTCTTATTGCCATTCCAAATCATAATCAAATCCATAATTTAAATCTAGTGTTGACTCATACCAAAGTAACCTTAAAGATCTCAAAAATATTAGTTCAATCCACGTCCAGAAGCCCTTTTTACCCATCAAATAAAATTTTAACTCTTATTTTTAAATCTAATTCTAGCTTTCTTTTTGTGCCAGGTAGGTTTCCACAACAGGGCCTCTAAGTCCTCCCATCTTAGTAACTGGCTAAAAGCCTTTTCCCACCATTGAGTCCAATCATATTCTTTTTCTCTTTTATCCAGTGTTGTCTGTCCTGTCATGTTGTCAACGTTTTTTGTGCCTCGTATTTGGAAGTCCAATCCTGTTGCTTTTAAAGTTGTAAATGTTTTAGTTGAGTTCTGCCTTTGATCATCAAAGAAATCCATCATGTAGGATGTGTCCTCTTCCTCTTCAATAAATTCAGTAGATTCAATAGGTTGTAAATGTATTCCATCCATCTCATTAAGTTGTAGATCTGATTGTGTATCATAGTCAATCAAAGGGTGAGCTTCAATTTTTAATTCTGAGTCCTCCTTGAAACTAAGCGATCTAATATGTTCTTTAAGTTCCAGTCTCGCTTCCAAGATTTTTTCTAATATAAGTCCATAATTAATCTGTGAGTAGGATTCCATCTTTTTTTTTTTTTTAAGAAGTTCAGCTTAAAAAATAGATTGCAGTGTTATAAAATATAAGTCAGTTGTTACGTTGTAATCCAGTCTGGGCATCAAGCCAAAATCAGGAAGTGGGAGTTCAAACGGAGCAAGTTACATTGTATCAGCCAGTTTCTGGGCTTCATGCCAAGTCCCAGGATGCATTGTATCCAAAATAATCTACATAAGTCCGCCCAGAGAGCAAAAAGTTTTTAAGGCAGTACTGTTCAGGAGGGGGGGGGAGAAAAAAAGAACATCCCACCCCCTCCCTAAGGACTTTCACCTAAACTGAAGATAAACAAGCCAAAAGAGAAAGTCACAATAACCCGGATGCTCGAGTTCCAACTGCTTATGTAGACAAAATAAAATAGTAAAAAAAAACAATAATTGTTTTTCCAAAGCCCGTTTTCCCCAGCAATCAAACGCTGCTTTCTCAAAATAGGGAAATAGTTCTTAAAGCTGTTAGCAGGGAAAAAGGTAAATTAACAAGAGGGAAGGAAAGGTCTCACCCGGATCTTCCACGGTGGTTCTTTTCGCTTAGATGTTGCTGTGACTTTCGGCTGGAGCAGCTGAGTGATCGGCCATGTTACTGGCCGATCTTTTCCCTGTCGGCCCAAAGGTGGTTTTCTCGGACCGCAGAGGGAGCCGCCGCTCCCTCCGCGATCAACGAGTGCCCTCCTCTACGGTGGTCGCCCCTACAGGGCGACTTTCGACCCTATCCAGGGTCTACCGGCGGGGGGAAACCGGACGGCCAAGAGAACGAGTTCTCTGCACGTCCGCGGGCGCTGCGACCGGACCAGATGTTTTTGGTTTTTGATGTTCTTAAGAAAAAGTTGAGAGCACTTTGGTTTTCTGAATTCAACTCTATATTACCCAAATCATTTGATCTACAGCATCAAAGGCTGCCAGAAAGACAAATATTCATTCACAATAATCTCACCTTTCCATTAAAAGCAGCTTCTAACCATAGAAACAGATGGTAAGAACAACATTAACATTGCTATAAAATACAGACTGATAAATCAGTGCAGAAAATTGCTATTAAAAACCCACTTTATTTATCATATTCTCAGAAAAGATGGATAATGTTGACATGCTACCTAAAATTAAACAGATTAGGTGCCAAGATGAACATATTTGGGAAGGTGTGCCATAACTGAAAAGGCCTTCTCTCAATTTCCAAGTGCCTAGCATATGGAGGAAAATCCAATTATAGAAATTCAAAGCTGATCATGCTATAATTATTGTGAGTTCATATGGGAATCTTTCCTTAATGTGGGAGGTAATCGGGAATAGTGATGAGAAGGAGACCAGGAATGGTGGTGGAAAGAAAATAAATCTTAATGGATGGGTAGACATCAAGTTTCAAAGGTTATCACTCTAGACCAGTGTTTCTCAATCTTATTACTTTAAAATATGTGGATATCATTCAGGATGACAAGGTGGAAGCTTACCGCAAGGAGGTTGAGGGGTTGGTGAACTGGTGTAAGGAAAACAGCCTAGTTTTAAATACAGGAAAAATCAAAGAGATCATTGTTGATTTCAGAAAAGGCAGGCACAGCCACACTTCTCTGTGCATTAATGATTCACCTGTGGAGATGGTTACCAGCATCAAATTCCTGGGTGTGCAGCTAACGAGTAGGCTGACTTGGTCGCTAAACAGTGAGAAACTGGTGAAGCGGGCACAGCAGCGCCTGCATTTTCTGTGCCACATGAGAAAAGCACATCTTCCTTCCCCTGTCCTGACCACTTTCTACAGGGGGACAATCGAGAGCATCCTTTCATACAGCATCACAGTCTGGTTTGGAGGCATCACTGCTTCAGACAGGAAGGCGGTGCAGAGAGTGGTGAGGATGGCTGAAAAGATCATTGGCAGTTCCCTCCCTACCATCCAGGACATAGCACAGAAGCGTTGCTTGAGCAGGGTCCGCAAGATTTTCTGGGACACTACACATCCTCTTCACGACCTGTTTTCCTTGTTACCTTCTGGGAGGAGGCTTCGTGGTATCCGTAGCAGAACATCCAGATTCAGCCATAGTTTCATTCCATAGAGCATTAACCTTGCGAACTCTCAAACTTCCTCCTTGCGTTATATATTCAAGATGGACAGTATTTAATATTTATTTGCTACGTATATGTAGGGATGTGGGTCTATACATATGTTGTACATAGTATGTTTAGGTGTGTGTCATGTATATGTTTCACTTTGAGAGCGGGCAACTAAATTTCATTTTTGATGTGTGCCGTTGTGCCCACAGTATAAAAATGACAATAAAGGTTATTTATCTTTTTATCTTTATCAACTCCCAGAATTTCCCCAGCCAGCATGCTTCAATGGAGGTTGGGGTCCACATAAATTTGTCAAGGTTGAGAAACACTGCCCTAGACTTTGTAAAATCCAGATATTTGTGGGATCAACCTTTTTGCAAGTAAAAAGCACACTATATTTATTTCCCCTGCTTCTTGTCCAACCTGGGACCTCACAATATCTCCCCCTCGTGCTTACCCATTCGAAAATGATTGAAAGATATGACAAATAATTTTTAAAAATAAAAAAAATGTATATTTTTAAAATAATTGTAACTGGATCAGTGGAAAGCAACGTTGATGTTAGTTTACTGTTTACTGTTTTCTTTTTTGTTAACTCTAATTTATCCACAACTACAGAAAATAACAAATTAGAAGAGTTTACCGCTTTAAAAGTTTTGAAAGTGTAAACAAAAGAAAACTCTGTATAATCTATATATTCTAAAATGCTGGCTGAGAACTTGTTCTCTGCGGTACTTATAATGCCTCATTACAGTGACAAAACATATATTGCTTATACTTTCGTAAGCCTACTTTTCAGGGTATTTTTATTCTCTTGATAATATGTGTCTTTGGGGAAGCAACTGCAAAATGATAAACAAACAAAACAAAAGCTGTGATTTCTAATTAAAATGGGGGGGGGGAATCTGAATACTAAGGAAACAATGCCTTGTGCTTCTTGAGAAATAAAGCATATGTGTTTGCAGAGATTTTAAGAGTCCAAGCATTTTAGAAAAGAGGTGCCAGCTATTTTGTGGGTCCTGTGACCATGATGTTTCACATGAAAATTTGCTCATTTCTTATTAACATAAAGATACATAATTCATTTATCTCACCATGTGTGCAGCGATGCTATTTTACATGTAGGAAATCCTAGGTGCATGGGATCTGCCTATGACTGGGAAAAGAGAACAATAATGTGTAATGTAAGGAAATCACAATCCAGAACACTTTGCTTAAATGGCAGGATTGCTTATAAGATAATGTCAAAGTATAACTTCTTTAGCCTAAATTCATATCTGACTTTTTAATGCTGTGATGATAGCCGTATTTGAATGGGTTGAGTGAAGCAAGAACAATGAAAGGGACAAAGTTATGACAGGTATCCATTTTTTAAATTGAAATTAATTTAAATAAACACTTTTGATTCCCCCCCCCCCGTTAATTTAGCAACTTTTCTTGAAAAAGGAAAATTCAGAGATAACACTTGGGATCATACTATAAAACAGCAATAGCAATAACACGTAGACTTATATACTGCCCCACAGTGCTTTACAGCACTGTCTGTATGTCAACATATTGCTCCCAACAATCTGGGTCCTCATTTTACTAACCTCAGAGGATGGAAGGCTGAGTCGACCTCAAGCCCCATCAAGGTCGAACTCCAGGTTGTGGGCAAAGTTAGTCTGCAATAATGCTTTCTAACCACTGCACCACGAGGGCTCTTGTTAAGGGAAGAAGAAATGTGTGGCTTACAAGCCTC
Organism: Azemiops feae; assembly: GCA_023970755.1. Taxonomy (NCBI): domain Eukaryota; kingdom Metazoa; phylum Chordata; class Lepidosauria; order Squamata; family Viperidae; genus Azemiops; species Azemiops feae. The sequence continues at coordinate 2,483,398 of JALGBA010003888.1, read as the reverse complement.
AAAGACAGCTTGTCTAGTACAGGGACTTTGGAAAGCATACAGAAGTACAAGTAGAAGAGACTATGACTCTCTCTAGATCCTGGTGGATATATCTGAGGTGTAAAGTAAGAAGAATCATCCTGAAATAAACTGCTACGTGTGTTAGAGTTGTCCCATGGAGACCTGAGGTTGATTGTATTCCTTCTCATCTGTATGCCTCAATCTTGGGTTCTCTACCAGAGGCCTGAGAGATTGAGGGTTCTGTGCAGAATCTTTGCTGTTCCTAACACTGCACTACTCTGAACAGACAGCTCTGAAGTTTTTTCTAGAATCTGTTGGAGCTCTTCTCCCAACTTAGGAGTCTCAGGCCTAATGTATTATTTAAATGATTCATTAATAAATAAATATATATTCATCTATCCATCCACGAAGTTTTACACCAGGGGTCTTCAAACTTGGCCCTTTTGTGACTTGTGGACTTCAACTCCCAGAATTCCTCAGCCAGCGTGCCTGGCTGAGGAATTCTGGGAGTTGAAGTCCACAAGTCATAAAAGGGCCATGTTTGAAGACCCCTGTTTTACACCAATGCGAACTGCTAGATTTAGGATTAGTCTGAAAGCTTGGAATACAAAACTTCTGGTCCTGGTAACTGATCCAGATTGAATCTTGCAACATTATCCTGGGACACCTATATTTGCTTTCATTTATCCGACTATCTTACAAATTTACTTTTCCATTCATATCCAAGTTCATATCTGCTTATTAATATTATATATACTATTTAATCATTTTCTTTTCAGTTGCATTGGTTTGTAAAATGACTAATAAATTCTCTGAAAATTTCATCTCTAATTATATTGCTGTTACATAAAAATGGTTTATATTTTGTAAAAACTCATAACTTTGCTCTCCATCTTGTGGCTATTTGAAATGATACAGACTAAATGATAAGACGGCTTTGTAAGCTGAGAGAAGCCATTATCTATGGTACATTAAGGATTAATCGACCAGAAATTCAGGATATTACACTGGACACAGCTGATGCCAGGTGTTATTTTGGTTCCCAAAAAATCTATATTTCATAAAGAACAAAAATAACAGATGGCTTCAGAAATCTATGACAGCCTATGAAGAAGAATAAAATAGGCTTAGTTTAGTCAAGATGATTGATGTTTAAAATTCATAGCTCTTCACATTTGCTGGACCATTAAAGAAACAAAACAATAGTATTACATCTGATCGAGTTGTGGGAAATTTAAATATAGGCATGTTTAAGTAGCAACATTAATCATTATTTATACTTTAATCTATATTCATGGTAAAAATAACTTTGAATTACAGCCACTCTTTTTGGTTGTTTCCTTACATACGATTTTTGAAATATAAAAGATGGATCTTCAGATTCATAAATGTGGACAAAGTTTGCTGTGAATTAATATGGGACTTAATCATGTTCTTCCCTGCCAAAATAAAACATCTGAATAATTTGAATAAGTTTTCTGACTAACCCCCTGACCTGTTCAGAATCCAAATTAAAGCTATTGGTAGGGCAGGGGATGGGGTGGGGTTTAAAACATTTTTTTATTTATTTTAAAATATCAAGAAGCAAATAAAAGACTACAGTAAAGTAAGAGGTCTGACTGGTAATGTTCTGTAAAAAGCAGCCCATTACTCACTAGGTTTACAGGTGTGGTTTAGTAGCTTAATGATGCTGGAGATGGTCTCTGCTCCAGTGGTTTGAGTATTAGCACTGCGTGGCGGGATGAGTTCCTGTCACTCGCCTCAGCTTCTGTCCACCTAACAGTTCGAAACCATGTTCTATGAAAGTAGATAGATAGGTACCACTTAGTGGGGAGATGAGTTGGTGCTCTGTGCAGGCAGTCAGATTCCTGATAGCTCTGAACCTTCCCAGTTGCAATGCCCATTTGCGAGGCAGCTCCAGGAAAGGATGTGGCTTTGGGTGACCCTGCAGGAAGATCCACTCGTCTTTCTCTCTGGTGTGAAGCCAGCTTGCCCTCCTGTGGTGCACCTTTGGAAATATGCAAGCATGTCCTACAACAGGGCTGTTAACTTGGCAAGCCAAACTGTATTCTGCACTTGCATTGTCGTCTCCTGAGTATTGTAACAATGCTATACGCTAATAATAATAATAATAATAACCTTACTAGGTAATTAGTTCCACTGTAACTGGTAGGAAGGGTTTATTTTTTCCCCCTAACATTTAATTAGAATCTGCTTTTCTGCAGCTTAAATCTATTATATATGTCCTAGTCATGAAAAGACCTCATACTTTTTGCATGATGTCCTTTCAGGTATTTGAAAGACAATATCACATCTCCCTTCAGTCTTTGCTTTTCAAGGCTAAGCATGCCCAATTACTTCAATTTCTCTTCATAAATCTTAATTTGTCCCCAATCGTCTTCACTGCCTTTTCTGAATATGCTGATGTTTCTCTGAGTCCTTCTTGAAAATCCTTCTTAAAACCCACAACTAAACAAAATACTTGAGACTTCATCTGATCAATGCAGAGTAGTAGGAAACTATACTTTCTATGGTTTAGAAACAAAACTTTTCTTAATAGTACCTTGAAGATAGCATTTTCTTATTTCTTATCAATAATTTATTTATTTATATCCCACCTTTATCATTTTTATTATAACTCAAGGCTGTGAGCACATATAAACCTCTTCCTCAAATCAGGGCTTGTCCCTACTGCCCAACTGTCATGCCAACCATCTTTGGAGGACAAAAAGTGATGACACCATCCTGTTTTAATCCCATGCACACCATCAAAGTGACCTCAAGACAGAGTTTGTTCTATTTCCAAACCACACTCATCCATGTTAGATCACCTCAAGCATTTTTGTCTATTTGGGTAAGTGCATTTCAGTTCTAACAGGATAACTCCAAGAATTTTCCCCAAAAAACTTTCTACTTTTTCCTGTGCTTTTTTCTTGTTTCTTTTTAAAAATGTGGTAAACCAAAGTACCTTTTTGCCAATAATCTGAGGTAGAAGGGCTCATCACCACCTGGACTGATGCAGGATTTAAATTGGGTTGAGGTGAAAAGGGAGAGGAAGATATGTCGCTTATAGAAAGGCAGATGAGACAGATTACAAGTCTCTTATCAATTAATAATTGTAATATATTAACATTTTTTATGGTTGTTGAAACCTTCTAAGATTGCCTGAAACCTTTTTGCTATTCAACGATTTCTTCTTCAATGCTGCCTTTAAAGTTTTTTTTTTTTTCTTCCTAAACAGTCACTTTGAGATCTGCCATACATTGTCCTGGGAGATGGAAATGCTCTGACATTACTTTGTCCTGTATGCTCTGTCACAGAAGAGACTTGTCTTGTTCATCATCTTATCCTTTCTGTATGTCTGTCTGATTTCAGTGTGCACAATATCTCTCCTGCTTATTTTGCTTCTTCATGTCTGCATATGAAAAAAAGCATTAAATAATCTATAAAGTGAATTTCCTCGGGTTCTTCTTGGCTATAGTTTCCATTAAGCTTTAAGTTTTAAAATTGTAAAGCACAAGCCTTTTGGATATTGATAGATATTTCAGCTTATTGTACAGTGTCCTACATGTATCCCACACCTTACAACTTACAGCAGGTATTTTTAGTTTTCCAAATATTCTGTGGTTTATCTTACAGGAAATCAATGATGGAGACGTACAGGATCTGGTGAGAAAGTCAATTGGAAGATTAACAATTATTCGGCAGAGCTTTCCTGTACCCCAGAACATCAGTCAGCGCTGTTTCCGTGGGAACCACCGAATATCTTCATCACTTTGTGACCCGAAAGACCCCTTCTCTCAAAATATGGAGGTATCCTCTGATCCTATGATATAATCATTACCTAGGTGGATGAGGAAGTGAGAAGCTTTTTATATAATGAACTTTTCATCCATTTCATGCAGTTAAATATAGGTTCATAAATCCAAACATACAAAAGCACACATAAGCACACACACACACTCTCTTACACAGTCCACAATGAAATCACATATATTCATGGCTTTCTGGAGATCAATATATGTGTTCCTTTGCTTTGCAAATATTCTTTCTCAGAAAATCTGCTCAAAAGGGCCAGACTTTTCAATTAAAATGTGATTTTTCATTCTGAGTGCCATTCAGCTGAAGTCTTGCACTGTCTCTACCCTTATAATATTACATGAATGGTGCCAGACTACAAGGGGAATTAATGAATACAGATTGGTTCAAAACCATAGGTCATCTTGAGGTAAAAATTCCAAAATAAAACAAAACAAACTCTGAACTCATGTATTTTTAAAAATGGCTTTTTGTCTTTTTTACCCACCAAAAAAGGTTTTGTACACCATGTCCACTTATTTCAGCTATCTCAAGCTTTTTTTTCCTGCAAAACAGGTTAACACTTAGGTTAAGCATATCAATCAATGATTGACAGTTAACTCTGTCAATTTATAGATTTTAGTACACATAACAAGCATTTTAAGGTGTTAGATATGTGTTTAACTACACTATTTAAAATATTTTAATTTTTACTCATTATTTCATAAGCCTTAAGTCAGTAGGTCTATGAAATGCAACATCCATCATTGTTATATAACTTTTGTCTAATTGTATGAATTATTGATATGTACATGATAGTCTTGTATGCTAGATACTTTGCTTTATATAGTAATAATAATAATAAAGTTGGAAGGGACCTTGGAGGTCATCAAGTCCAACCCCCTGCTCAGGCAGGTAGCCCTATACCATTTCAGACAAATGGCTGTCCAGTCTCTTCTTAAAAACTTCCAATGTTGGAGCATTCACCGCTTCTGGAGGCAGGTTGTTCCACTGGTTAATTGTTCTAACTGTCAGGAAGTTTCTCCTTAGTTCTAGGTTGCTTCTCTCCTTGATTAGTTTCCATCCATTGCTTCTTGTCCTGCTTTCAGGTGCCTTGGAAAATAGCTTGACTCCCTCTTCTTTGTGGCAGCCCCTGAGATATTGGAACACTGCTATCATGTCCCCCCTCGTCCTTCTCTTCGTTAAACTAGACATACCCAATTCCAGCAACCGTTCCTTATATGTTTTAGCCTCCAGTCCCCTAATCATCTTTGTTGCTCTTCTCTGTACTCTTTCTAGAGTCTCAGAAAGTAATCAAGAAGAAATATTATCTGCTCATTATAGATGGGCAATCCTGCCAGGAATTCCCAAATGGAAATGTGTTGAATGCAAAATGTAATAGATGGTACTGTACGTGATATATAACGTGTTCTTCTGACATATGGGCAAAAAGTCTTGGTATACAGCAAGTGCCATTTCAATCTTATCCAGCAGTACTGCCTCAAATCAAAGGATGGTAAAAGCTTTTTGAAGAGATAGGAGTATCAAAATCCCTAGCTAGGTTTCAAAAATACTTTTGATGTTTTATGACCAACATCATGAAGAAAGAAAGAAAGAAAGAAAGAAAGAAAGAAAGAAAGAAAGAAAGAAAGAAAGAAAGAAAGAAAGAAAGAAAGAAAGAAAGAAAGAAAGAAAGAAAGAAAGAAAGAAAGAAAGAAAGAAAGAAAGGAGGGAGGGAGGGAGGGAGGGAGGGAGGGAGGAAGGAAGGAAGGAAGGAAGGAAGGAAGGAAGGAAGGAAGGAAGGAAGGAAGGAAGGAAGGAAGGAAATATATTGATACATGGCTTCACAACCTACTTCTTGGTAAAATCGAAAAATGGGGGATAGATAGCATCATCACCAGATGGATTCATAACTGGCTGACAAACTGCATACAGCATGTAGTCCTCAATTGAACTACATCTACATGGAGGGAAGCATGAAGTGGGACTTGAGCAGGGGGTTGGTCTAGAAGACCTCCAAAGTCCCTTCCAACTCTTTTATTTGGTTGTTCTGTTAATTCTAAATCCTGACTATAATTATCCTTTTTGCTAGATCTATAGGAATAATTTTAGGATTAAACTAGGTTTGAGACTTAATCTTAGATTTTGGGGGAATTCCACCAACACCTTTTCATACCTCTTTTGCCCTCTGTATTCAATCTTAAGTATCCATTTCATTTCTCTCTTTTCTGCTGTGCATTCATTAGACTCTGCTTCTAAATTCTGGTATGGCAGATCTTTTGAATGTGGTAAATATAGATAACATATGACAAAATCATCACCATGTCCAGCTCATTGACTAATAGTAGTTTCAGCTGTTCAGTCCTGCTCTGAGTAACTAAACCTCAGGCATATGGTGAACTAAACCAGTATAATCCCAAGCAATGTAATCAAACATAGCCAAAGCAGATTGTCACCAATCCTATCTTTATCCATGGCTAATTCCCACACTAAAACTTCAGGAATCAATCTATAGATTTTTCTCTCTCTCTGTTTCTCTTCGAAAAAGCAAACATAAAAACTGGTCCTTTCATTGCCTATTCTATTCAGTGCCATTCTGCTCCATTCTATTCCATTCCATTCCATTCTATTCCATTCCATTTCTTTCCGTTATCCTCCACTCTGAAAGCTCTAAAAAAATGCATATTAAAATGCACATTAAATCAATTGCCTTTTGCTGAATTATACAGGACATTAAGCAACCACTTTTGATTACATATGACCACAATAAATATATGAAGCAGAATTCCAATTCCCAAAATATAATATGCTTTGAGGTCACTATGATTAATACAGTATTCTAAAGTCACAGGGGGGAAATTGAGATATAAAAATTAACGTAAAATAAATTAGCATACATGAATTCCTGGTGATTGACAATGACACAAGTGCTCATCTACAGAACACATAAAGACTAAAAATATCTATTTCTTGGCTTAACAATTGTCTTTTTTAATGTTGAATGAAGATATAGGTAATCTTCAACCGACAACTGTAATTAAGCCCAGATTTAGCTATAAATCATTGTGGTCCTAGGTTGAGGCATCAGATGACAAGACCCAATGTTTCAACATTTTTTGCAGCAGTCATTAAGCAAAAGCAATGGTCATTAAGTAAGCACTGCTGTCATTAAGCAAATCAATATTCCCTAATGGCTGTTTTTTTGATGGAAACTGGAAGTAAATGCCAGAAACCAGCAAAAAAAATCAGGAATTGCAGTCATGTGCCTGCAGGATGAGCAGATTGCCAAGTGCCCAAAATATGATCACATGACCACAAGTAGGGTGTGTGTGTGTGTGTATGTACAGCAGCTGTCATAACGTTGAAAGCAGGTCATAAGTAGCTTTTGTGGGGTACATCATAACATCAGATTATTAAATGACTGATTGTAAATTGAAGACCATCCGCATAAGAATGATTTTAAATGCATGGCTATATGATGAAGTTGTGCAGAGCATTAAAAAAACATTTTTCACAATGGCCATTAGCATGAGCAAACACTTCTGTATGAATCATATAAGTAGCTACATCCTTTGCAAGGCTTATTTGGCTGCTTCCAAAACTGAAGTTTTTATCTTCGAAGTCATGCAAGCATTGCAAAATATATGGCAGCTTTAAGAAGTTGAAGATAGATATAATTTGTTCATAGTAAATTGTGAGCGACCTTATTCATAACCTTTATTCATTAGACCCAATATATGAATCAGCATGAACTGTGAAAATGTCTCAGTATTCGTCTAAACTAAGGAATTGCTTTTTTAATCATTTTATTGGGAGAAGTTGCCAGTGACCTTAATGACTTTGCTTGCTTAATGCAAAAGAGAAAATGCTTCATTTTTTAAAGATTAGTTCTACAAAGACCATGTATAAATTAGGATGATGATAAGCATTGGGTAGCCCAGAAACCTTTCATTGCCTGCTCTCTAAGCTCTAGATTAAGGAAGATTTTTTTTCTTTTTTTTCATTTTTTGGGTTTATTCATATCAAGAGCTTTTGTTCCTATTCTATCCTTTTAGGCAGAAGTTGCTAAAAACTATATGCTGCTCCAAGCCGATCTTTCTCTTTCATTCTTTTTTCTCTTCCTCTCTTATAATCACATTCTCTTCTTTCCTTTTCTAAAATGAAATGATTATTTATAGAAAGAAAGTTGATTTAAGGACTATATGTATTTTAATAATAATAATAATAATAATAATAATAATAATAATAATAATAATAATAATAATAATAATAATAATAATAATAATAATAATAATAATAATAATAATAAAAATAAAAATAAAAATAAAAATAATAAAAATAATAAAGTTGGAAGGGACCTTGGAGGTCATCTAGTCCAACCCCCTGCTCAGGCAGGAAACCCTATACCATTTCAGACAAATGGCTGTCCAGTCTCTTCTTAAAAACTTCCAGTGTTGGAGCATTCACCGCTTCTGGAGGCAGGTTGTTCCACTGGTTAATTGTTCTAACTGTCAGGAAGTTTCTCCTTAGTTCTAGGTTGCTTCTCTCCTTGATTAGTTTCCATTCGTTGCTTCTTGTCCTGCCTTCAAGCGCTTTGGAAAATAGCTTGACTCCCTCTTCTTTGTGGCAGCCCCTGAGATATTGGAGCACTGCTATCATGTCACCCCTCGTCCTTCATTAAACTAGACATACCCAATTCCAGCAGCCGTTCCTTATATGTTTTAGCCTCCAGTCCCCTAATCATCTTTGTTGCTCTTCTCTGTACTCTTTCTAGAGTCTCGACATCTTTTTTACATTGCGGTGACCAAAACTGGATTGTTGGTTGTGGTTTGTCCATCACAACCTAGAAATTCATTTTATGGACCTAACTGTAAATTCTAAATTCCTACAATATTCTTTACCATTTCTTATATAAAGGCATTACTTTCTTTTTTAAAGAAAAAACTATGCTGAAGTATTAAAATGGCTCAAATATTAAAATGGTTGAGAAGCTCATTCATTTACAGAGATCTGTACATATTTAGACTACTTACATGCTTCTCATTCTGAACGTTTACCTTCAAGCACATAAAAAAAAAATGTGAACATGAATTTTACCCAATGTACAATAATGATTTTTTTAAAAAACTAATTTGATAAATTGATAATTTTCTGGTCTGAAATGGTTTCTCTCTACCTGGTCAAAATGTATGGTTGGAATTGCATGTACAGAGACACATATTCTCTGTGTGTCTCTGTACATGAAACATACACATGTCAGAATGTTAGACCTTGGATATGAAGGATACCTTTGGGAAAGGCTTTTTTGAAATACTGTGCCTGTTAGGAATATTAATCTGAAACATGAAACTCACAGTTGAGGAGGTGTAGTAGTTTGTCATCCAATGCTCCAACACTGGAAGTCTTTAAGAAGAGACTGGACAGCCATTTGTCTGAAATGGTATAGGGTTTCCTGCCTGAGGAGGGGGTTGGACTAGGTGACCTCCAAGGTCCCTTCCAATATTATTACTATTATTATTACTATTATTACTATTATTACTATTATTATTATTATTATTACTATTATTATTACTATTATTATTATCATTATTATTATTATCATTATCATTATTATCATTATCATCATCATTATTATTATTATCATCATCATCATCATCATCATTATTATTATTATTATTATTATTATTATTATTATTATTATTATTATTATTATTATTATTATTATTATTATTATTATTATTATTATTATTATTATTATTATTATTATTATTATTATTATTATTATTATCATCATCCTTAACTGTATTTGGAAATCAGAAGGATGTCCTGGTGCAGTGAGGACTTATACCTGGAGAACAAGCTGTATGCAGTTGTTCATACATGAGTATACCTGACACCAGTCCTTATCAAGACACTGTAAAATCCTTGACATGCATTGAAATAAGCCTTGAATTAAAAAAAGTGTAGCATTTCAAGTAGCAGCCAGAAACATGCCTTCACTTATGAAATGCAAACTGAATTAACTAGTAATCACGTAACAGCCTCTGGGCCCGAGTGGTTTGTAAAATGTGAGGCAATCTATTGTGGTGATATTACATTTAAGTTCATGAAAGCTTGAGTGGTGACAGCTGAGACAAACTGCCTCTGAATTCTGCTAGCATGTGGGTGCTAGTTACTTATAATCAATTCTTAATCTCTTTGACAGATTACCAACCTTTACATATACGATACCGTGTTGTTGTTGGCAAATGCTTTTCATAAGAAGCTGGAGGACCGAAAGTGGCACAGTATGGCTAGCTTGACATGCATTAGGAAGAATTCAAAACCCTGGCAAGGAGGGAGATCTATGCTGGATACAATCAAGAAGGTACTTTAAATCATGAGGCTTGGGTTTCAGCAGGAATATGAGTTTTGTTAAGACATATGCCTTTTTCTATATGGTTTTCTACATGAATTCAGAAGTGGTTCAGTTGTCTTTTATAACTTTGTGTGTGGGGGGGGAGGGGGCAGTAGACACTCTTATAGGATAGTCAGTATAGCAATGTGTCCTGTGAATGATCTGCACAGGTCTAAAATGTGTGTGTGTGTGTGTCCATGTATATGTATGTGTGGGTGTATATGTGTGTGTGTGTGTATATATATATATACACACACATATATGTTTCACCTGTTCATATCATTCACGAGACACATTACCATACTGACTATCCTATAGGAGTGTCTACTGACCATAGATATATGCTCCTGGACCTAAAAGCAGATAAGTACAGGTAGTCCTTGATTTACAACCATGCATTTAGTGACTGTTCAAAGTTACAACAGCACTTGAAAAAAGTGACTTATCACCATTTTTCACACTTATGACTGTGGCAGCATTCCCATGGTAACATGGTCAAAATTTGGACACTTGGCAACTAGCTCACATTTATGACAATTGCAGTGTAATGGAATCATATGATTACCTTTTGTAACCTTCTGACAAGCAAAGTCGATGAGGAAGGCAAATTCACTTAACAGCCATGCAGTAACAACTAGCAAGAAAAGTCGTAAAATGGGGCAAAATTCACTTAGCAATGGAAATTGTGGGCTCAATTGTGGCCATAAGTCGAGAACTACCTATAGACAGTATCGCTGAATTGGCATTCAGTAGAAAATCTAATATTTAGAGTTTATCCTTTGAATATACACATATATGTATCCAGCAATTAAGGATATGTCATCCCACTGGTTATCTATCATTTTTCACAATGTAGGCAAACATGGAAGCATTACAAAAAAGGTAAGAATTAAAACAATAAGTATAGAATGTCAACAGCAAAATCTTCATTGCCACATCCCTACGCCACTGGTAATTCACTAATAAACAGGAAGCCAATCTGGGTTTCTGTGGCACTAAGATCCACATAGAGCAGGGGTGTCAAACTGCCGGTCCACGGGCCGGACACATCATCCGGAAGCCGCGCCCACCCCATTGCCGGCAATGGCAAAACCGTCCCAATACGTTGCGCGACGTCACGTGACATCGCGAGTTTGACATGTCTAACATAGAGCATTTATTATTCTTTCATATTGTTGACATCTGATGCAATTTTAGATGTGAATGCTTAAAAGTTGGTCTGGATTTTGTTGTTGTTGCTGGCAGTGATGGTGTTAAATGCCTCAGTGCATAAGAAAATATTGGGGTATTCTTAAACAATGGTTCTACAAAATCTTTTAAAGCTTGCTGGTTTTGTTAGTTTAATGAAGTAGCTAGGCTAATCCATCTTTCTGAGAAAGGTGAGCTTCAGAACTTCATAATTTTTATTATTATGGTAATTATTAAAATGCTGAAACCTGGCAATTGCAATGTCACTGAATTATTATATAGATGTATATCTAAATATTTATGCTAATTTTGTTTATGAACATTAGAAAGTTGTGACTTTTTTATATTTTTATGGCTAAATTGAGCTGACCCTTGAGTATGTGGTTGGGATATGAATGTTGTGTATTTCTTATGTAATTGATGCTGTTTAATTGGCTGTGATCCTAAACTATTTGCAGTGATTGCTAGTTAAATTGTATATTTAAAATTAATCTGAAAATTAATGTAATATACAATGCAGTTATATTTCAGATGAAAAGTAGAATGCTTGCATTATACATACATGGTAATAAATAGGAAAAGTAGGTATCTTTGTGATTCGTGGTAAAATGTTTACTAAATATAAGGAAACAGATGCAAAAAAAAGTGACATCCAAATGCTGGTAGACAGACAGTTTGTGGTATGTTATTAGGAATAAGTGTTTGTCAAAAAATTATAAAGAGTGTACTCCTGCCCTCTTTCTTAGAAAAAAAATAATAATTGAATATATGAGAAGGAACCTAAACTAAGTTTAATGTAAGGAGATTGGACTACTTGTGAATTGTGTCTTGCAATATATAGAGATAGGTTCAAGAATGAATGAATGAAAGGAGAAAAATGTAAAACTAATTAGATTTAATTAAATTTCTTTTTCTTTTTTTCTTATCCCCTCATTTGAATTTCTTCTGCTTACATTTGTTCCTTGCAAAAACCTGAAAGGGAATATAGCATGCCTTGTATGTAAATAAACATATACACTCTACAAATCCTTTTTCTTCACAAACTTTTTCAGCCTGTTTTCTGATATTTTTACCCTTTGGAAAATAAGGTTAAGAAAACAAAAGTATCCTTTTGACTGCTATTCAGAGTAATAATTAATTTCTCCCCACAATGCAGAAACAATGACCAGCCACATACACCTTTAAAGCAGCAAAAAGGGGTAAAGAAAACGAACAATCTGTCTTAAGTGTTGAGGTACTTCATTAGTGCCATGTAGAGAACAAACCGCTTTTGTCTTTAATAATAATAATAATAATAATAATAATAATAATAATAATAATAATAATAATAATAATAATAATAATAATGATAATGATAATGATAATAATAATAATAATAATAATAATAATAATAATAATAATAATAATAATAATAATAATAATGATAATGATAATGATAATGATAATGATAATGATAATGATAATGATAATGATGTTGGAAGGGACCTTGGAGGTCATCGAGTCCAACCCCCTGCTCAGGCAGGAAACCCTACACCATTTCGGACAAATGGCTGTCCTTTCTCTTCTTAAAAACCTCCAGTGTTGGAGCATTCACCGCTTCTGGAGGCAGGTTGTTCCACTGGTTAATTGTTCTAACTGTCAGGAAGTTTCTCCTTAGTTCTAGGTTGCTTCTCTCCTTGATTAGTTTCCCTCCATTGCTTCTTGTCCTGCCTTCAGGCGCTTTGGAGAATAGCTTGACTCCCTCTTCTTTGTGGCAGCCCCTGAGATATTGGAACACTGCTATCATGTCCCCCCTCGTCCTTCTCTTCGTTAAACTAGACATACCCAATTCCAGCAACCATTCCTTATATGTTTTAGCCTCCAGTCCCCTGATCATCTTTGTTGCTCTTCTCTGCACTCTTTCTAGAGTCTCAGCATCTTTTTTACATCGTGGTGACCAAAACTGGATGCAGTATTCCAAGAGTGGCCTTGCCAAGGCATTGTAAAGTGGTCTCAACACTTCACGTGATCTTGATTCTATCCCTCTGTTAACTTTCCAGTTCTCATTCAGGAAAGAAAATTTCCTATATGCATTTATTTCAAAGAAGACAATTGCAGTGAGATCTTCAAAAGGAGAATGTGGTTTTCTTGCTCTTATCTTGTTATGAGTTGTCCAAAGTCTATATAGGTGTGAATGTCCTTTCATTGTACAAGCCTCTATTCCGTGATCCCTGGCTATCAATTTCAATTCATTCTCAAAGGCAAGTGTCTGAGGAAATTCCTTCTATTAGCCTTTATTCAGATTGAGAAGAACAATCCGCATTAAATACCTTTTGGAATTTCCAACAACCATATAAATATTACAAGCAACACTAAGAAGGTGAAAAAAAAATCTCAAGGATTTGGAGAATAACATACAGAAACATACTTTTCTGCAAAAAAAAAGAACATCTGAGAAATCGCAGGTCCAGATAGTTGGCACTGGATTAGAATTTAACATTATACGGATAGTCCTCGAGTTATGATCATAATTGAGCTCTGCAATTATGGTCATAAGTCATGATTGTGAAGCAAGTCACCACATGACCAAACATGATTTTGTGATCTTTTTTGTAGTGGTCATTAAGCAAAGGCTGTGCTCGTTCAATGAACCCGTTGTTCACTATTGAGTGGTTTTGGCTGGAAACCAGAAGTAAATGCTGGTTTATGGCAAAGATGTCATAAACTGCAGTCATGTGGACCATGGAGAGCTGGAAATAGCCATAAATGTGGGCCAGTTGCTGAGCACCCAAAATGTGGTCACATGACATGCGGTGAGAGCAGATGTCAGAACTTCGAACCTGGCCATAAGTACCTTTGAGGGAAGTCTAAGCAACCATTTGTAAGTCACAAACTACCTGTAATTGTTATGTAACTCTAGTTTTAAGGAAAGCATCTAAAGCTGCAGAGTGACAACCTTTTAATGTAAACAGAAGCAAGTGAGATACCTGCACACTTTGCCTAGTGAAATGCACGGCTTTGCCTTGCTATTTACCTATCCTGTGTTACTGCATTGTTACAGCCTCCGGGAGTCCTTCTTTACAGCAAGGCTAGAAGTCTCTTAATGTGTCAATGGTTTCATTTTCTAGGGAATGATATGTCTGATTTTGCATGCAGATGGTGCAGTGTCCAAATATGAAAAGACCAATCGGTAGGATCAATCCCCAGTTAGGATGGCAAGTGTTACCGCTTTCGTTTTGCTGTTGTCTTTTCTCTTTCTTTCTCTCAGACTCATCCCTCCTTTTGATGCTCCTTCACTTCCTTCTTTTCGCTCTCTTTCCCTGCCCTCTGCCTTTCTGCCTTGATTTCTTCTTTGATGTCCTGCTGGAAAAGAAATAGACTATTTTGGCTGAAGTTCTGAACTGATTATTCAGAAAGAGATTTTGTAATCGGGCTGACTTTCAAGGTTTTTCCATTCCGGTTTTTCAACCTATGTATCTTCCAAAAACGTGGACACAGAGAACTTCAAAGTTGGTCACTTTCCCATTCTTTAATATTAATTATGGCATAAGACTAGTGGCCTGGATAGCTGAGACAAGCTTTACAGGATCAGTTCTGTTTGCCTGACTCAGAGGACCAGAGAATGCCTGCAAAATGTCCGTGTCATTCTGGAGGTGTGACAGGTGGGACTCCATTGATGATCTTTGAGTAGATGTCTTCCAATGGAATAGCCAATCCTTCTTCAGAGAGGATCACCTTCACTCTTAGGACATCCCAGAAGGTGGTGAACACTGTCTTTTCCAGAAGGTCTTTGAAGAGCAATTGTGGAGCTATGGATCAATTGATAACAAAATTACTGTATTGCATTACATTATTTTCTGATATCATCATCTATACATTGTCTAGAGTCTGATTGGATTGAAATGTCAGAAAATTACATAAACGTACACATAGACTTGCATCCTTGTCAAAACTTTGTAACTAAATACATACATGCGTACTAACATACAGAAGAATTAACATACACCAGATGCATCTTCAGATGAGGATAAGCAAACTTCATTTTGTTTTAATTGCTTCCTTTGCTTCTGAATTCCTGAACAAGAGCCAAAGTAGCTCAGCTTTCATGAATTAATTCCTCAACAACTCTACCTCATCCTGCATTATCACTTTCCTTTCTGGAACAAAATTTTCATCCAGACTTAGAATCAAGTCATTGAGTAAATGAGTGCACCACACTCCTTTACCTTCTCTATGTGTGAGAAAGATTTAAAACACTGCAATTGTTCAAAGTGGCTTGTATCAAAATGGCTGTACACTGAAATTTCTTTTTCAGACTCATTTTGATGGCACTCTTCAATTAGAGAGAGTGAGATGAAATTGCCACAGCTTGAGGGCTGCCTCCCTTTCCTTTTTTCTCCTTTTTTTTTTTAGCCCGACATATTTATTCCCTATTTCTCTATTGAGTAGAAGGTGACCTCAACCATTTTGAAGGATGAGGGGATTTCTTCATTTATCCCGCAGCTTTTGAAGACTAACACTTGCTATCTAAATATGAAAAACCACTGTGGTTGTCTTGTCCATGGTATCCAAAGCGTTATTTGGTCTCTTCATATAACCCTATTAGGCTTGTTTTTCTACTCCTAACATTGTCATTTCCCCCCCCCCCCAATTTCTATTACGTGTGTATATCTAGCAGGATTTAGTAAAGATTAGAAAGACATTGATTTTTATGAAAACAGTATTATCCAGATAAGCTCTATTATAGTCAATACTAATGACAATGTTTTCAGAATATCACAAAAATTGGATTGTATGTTTGTCTGTCTGTCCATCAAGCATTTATAGAAACAATAAATCTTCAATGATTTTGCTTCTTAAATTACTCTAGGGGGCTAGGTTGTGTTTGATAGATAAAACCAGCTCTAAAGTCAGGAGTTTCACTTGCCCGAAAGTTCAGCAGTCAGAAATAATGATTTGCACAGGTTCTAGCCTTCCCTTTCCTTTCCCACTTTCTAAGTGGGAATAATCAATTTCTAATCTCTTTTCTGGTTTCAGACTATTACCTCTGGGCTTTGGGTTTTTAATGCTTTTCCTTCAATTTTTAGTTTGTCAAAAACACACAGCTCGTGTACTGCATAAATAACAATTGGAGTTTCTGAAGATTCAGGACTTCAGACAGTTCTCTGGCTAATTTTCCCTCTGTGTTTACAGCCTCGCCACGACCTTTTCCCCTCTCTATAAAGCATAGCACATACAGGTGACTCTAGCTATTAAATTCTGCTAAATTTCTTATTTTGTTTTTAACTGGTAGAAACTAGCAGACAACTCAAATTGCAATCAGGCAGAGATCACCCATTTTTAATATTCATATAGTTATTTAGCAATGAGAAACTGTAATTTCCACATGATTAGATTGTATTACTGACTAAGATACAATCTGGAACCATTAAAATAAATGGAAACATGCCACACGGCCATAGTGCCCCTAGATAAGCAATTACAATTCAGTAATTGCAGCTCTCGGGGATGGAAATGCAGCATGATTTACACAATTTGAAGGATAATTGATTTGGACTGCAAATTTGGGCTTTTAATGGTGGCAAATGTTTTTAGAAAACCCCTGTGCCCTTCTGAATGGGAAACGTTCATTCATGGCTAGTGTATATATGTTTAAATATGCAATCAGTTTTCCATCTCAAACTCTGTGTTTCCAAATGCATTTTTCCCCCAAAATCCATTATTTCAATATGCACTGCTTCAATGCATTTGAATACATTTTAAATTAAAAATTCAGTGGAATATTCAAAAAAATAATACAAGCCAGTGTTTATCTAAGTATGATACATTTCATAGCCTTTTTGATTGGGGATTAGCTCAGTTTTCCAGAATTTATGAACATCAAATCCAGTATGAAACTCTAGGAACTCTGAAATGTAGTCACCACACAACAATCTGTATTCATGTTAATCACATGATTGCTTGCTGTTTTTTTTTAAAGGATTTGTCATATGAATGAGCCAATTCATACAGATAGTCCTTGATTTATGACCACAATTAGGATCAGAATTTCTGGTGCTATGCAAGGCAATTGAGTCATGCCCAATTTTATGACCTTTTTGCCATTGTTGTTAAGTGATTCACTGCAGTTGATAGGCAAATCATGTGGTCATTAAGCGAAAAGAGCTTCCCCATTTACTTTGCTTGCTAGAAGCCACCTGGGAAAGTTGCAAATGGCAATCCCATGAGCCCAGGATGCTGCAACCATCATCAATACAGTACATGCCCATTGCCAAGTGCCTGAATTTTGATCATATGACATCTATAAGTATGAGGACTGATCATAAAATATTGTTCTCAGTGCTGTTGTAACTTCGCATGGTTATTAAATGAACGGTTATAAGTCAAGGACTGCTTGTATAAGGTTTGTAGCTGAATGGTGTTTCTTTCTTATAAACATCTAAATGTTTTATCACCTGTATGATTTGGTCAGCCCTATGTATACCATTTGGGTTACAATATGAACTTTAAATGGAATCTAATCTGAATATATACTATAGGAATAAATCTGCTGCAAGAAGGAATCAGCACAAGTTACTTGTAGATTCTCCATCAGGTCTAGAAAATTCATAAAAGTAAAGATCATCACAAATCCCATTTGAGCCAAAATAGAAATCTGCTCTCATATCTCAAAACTGGGAGAAATATAACGAATTAGATCATTTTCACCATTTCTTTGTTATTCTAATTGGAATCCATCAAGGTGTTTTGAGTTTAAAAACTCCCTATTTTCATTATTCAAGCATCTGACAATTTCCCCATTATTCGGTAAAGACACTTCAAGTAATGGTGACTGGGGCAATCACATGAAATAATAGCGGTGCCATTCCATTTGTAATCTTTGTGAATTATTAAGTAAGGCTGATACCAACAATACACTCTAAAGAAAAATGATGCCACATTATTACATTTAACTGCCCTCTAGGTTTTCTCAGTCACATTTATTTAAGTTATTGACAAAAACCAAGTCTTTTTTTTTTCATGTGCCCTATGGAAAAGGGAGCTGTGGATGCTGTTTTCCCTCGATCTCAAGAATGATCCATAAATCTAAGTCCTCATTCCGATTTCTGGCTCATTATTGTTGGTGATGGATAGTGATGGTTTATGAAATAGGAGACACAAAAGTTATTTTTTATCCTAGCTAATTAGGCTTCATGTTGGAAAAATCAAGTTTTGGATTCTAGGTGCACTGTGCTTAACAGGAAAGATACAGGTAGTCCTCAAGTTACGACCACAATTGAACCCAAAATTTATGTTGCTTAGTAAAAAATTTGTTAAGTGAGTTTTGACTCATTTTACAAATTTTCTTGCCACAGTTGTTAAGTGAATCATTACCTATGTTAAGTTAGTAACATGGTTGTTAAATGAATCTGGATTCTCCATTGACTTTGCTTGTCAGAAAGTTGCAAAAGCTGATCACATGACCCTGGGACACTGCAGCCGTCATAAATAAGAATCAGTTGCCAAACATCTGAATTCTGATCATGTGGCTATGGGGATGCTGGAATGGTCATAAGTGTGAAAAACTGACATAAATCGCTTTTTCAGTGCCATTGTAACTTTGAACAGTCACTAAATGAACTGTTGTAAGTCGAGGACTACCTGTACTGATAGAGAATACAAGCAAATAAATGCAACACAATTGCATTGTTTATGCAATATTTTTCTTGAGATTCTCTTCTTTTAGAAAAATATTAGGCTATTTTTGGAAGAAAACCATTTTTTTTTCTAATCTACTTTTTGCAGACTTATTGAAAACTGTGCAGTAGTCTCTTTTATACCATGTGGGATACATTTAAATAGTTGACAGATCTAGTTCAAAGGTGGGTGTTGCAATCCTTTTAAAATTATTCCATTTCTAAATACAAGCTGTTTGTATAGCTAGCCTACCAGAAGACGTGCATCTTTCTACCTGCTCGGAAAAATATTCATGTTTTTAATATTTACAAAATGTGATTCCTTCATCAACTTAATCAAATGTTGTTTTCTGTAGAGGCTTCAACAATTGCCTGCATTATACATGACTGATCAGATTGAGTACCGGAAACTAAGTATTTGGATGTAAGCTACTAGAGTAATTGATTGAGATGGGCGGCTATAGAAACTCCATACATACGTACATACATTAGACACATTACCTTTTGTGTTTTCACAGGTGTTTTTTTTAAAGGAAACATAAAAAAGTAAATGAAAGGAATAGCCAATATATTAAAAATATTGCAACTATTTTACATTTCTTCAGGTTGTTATTCTACTTTTGTAGTTATTAAGAGTTCACAGATGCATAAAACATTTTGCATAATGAGCATTGAATGTCTATATTTTGTTGTGAGTAAGGACAGGAAGCTATATTTGAAATGTATACATCTGAAAGTTTTCTCCCTCTTGTTTTTAATACATTCAGGGTGGAGTGAGTGGCTTAACCGGAGACCTGGAATTTGCAGAGAATGGCGGAAACCCCAATGTTCTGTTTGAGATCCTAGGGACAAACTACGGAGAAGAACTGAGCAGAGGAATCCGCAAGGTAAAATTCTTTCTCATATTTTTTGGAATGTTTCAACTGTATTAAAGAACATTTTGGTAATAAAAATTGCAACAAATATAACTAACTGTCTGGAAAATTTGTCTTAGGAAAAAGAGATGAATGGTTGCTTTGAAATGTATTTTGGATGTTTGTTGATCTTGATAAGATTATCAAAATATCATTAAATTTTTCACACATCCATGTATGGAAATATGGCCCTTATGAGTAGTTTGTGGCAAGATGTGGTGAAGACTGCTTCTTCTTCTTCTTGTGCCATATCCGTTATCGGACGTTGGCGATCATGTTGGCGATCCTGTTTTTATCAGCAGCAGCACAAAAAAGTGCTGCTGAGTTTTGTTTAAACCAGTCTCTTAGATTTTGAAGCCATGATGTTCTTCTTCTGCCTGGACCTCGTTTGCCTTCAATCTTTCCCTGGAGGATTAAATGGAGTATGCCATATTTTTCTGGGTGTCGCATCACATGTCCGAAATATTCTAACTTTAGTTTTTTAATTGTTTTGATGATTTCCCTTGGCTTTCCCAGGCGGCTTATCACCTCCTCATTTCTGATCTTGTCAACCCAGCTTATACATAACAGCCGCCTGTAAATCCACATTTCAAATGCTTCTAGTTCTTCAGGTGGCCTTCTGTCAGAGACCAACTCTCTACTCCATAGAGCAGGATAGAAAATTACTATTATATAGTAATTTTTCCCCACAATAATATTTTGCATTGACATGAACACAATGTTTTGAATTGAGATGATGCACTTCTATTTCAAAATGTTAATTACCAATAGGAAATCGACTATAAAATTAAGTATTCCTGTATTTTAGCTTCTTGTTTTCTTTTTAAATAAAGATACATATTTTGAGAAATTGCTATAACTGGTGACATTTGCTGTTGTTGTTTTTTTAAAAAAACTTGTTATTTATATTAAATGTATGATGAATGTGGGCGATTTGATGTGTGTCTTTAAATGTTATATATAAAAACAAACAAATAAATATGATATGCATAAGAATTAAATTTATAGTTCTCTCCTAGTTCAAATTGTTTCACTCCCTAGAAAAATAGAAAATAAATTTCACTCATCTTGGAACTTGATTTTTTAGCTTTTCTTCATATTATATTGCAAAAGAAAGAAAAATAAAATTTTGGATTATTAATTCAGGATAAAAAGGTTATCGGTATTTCATTCTCAACAGATTTTTTTTAATGAGTGATCTGAATTGACAGTTGAAATCTGTTATTTCATCTAAGTCAAAGAAATGCTAATTGTTTGGTTTGGGCTGAACTTCATTCAGAAATCTAAATGTACTTACAGCTGTGCATAAATAATATTACAGTTCACCACCTAGTCAGCCAAATGTTCAAATTGGATTTGGCATTTTTGTCCATCTTTCGAATCCTTCCCAAGGACCTGGGATAGGCAGATGTGGATGTTTGATAGTGTCACAAGATGTAAGTTGTTCCAAGTAAAGCTGCCTTTTGCAATTGACTAATAGTGAATTTGTCAATGCCAGTGGGGTTCAAATGGTAGTCCAGTTGTGGGATTACATACAAGACATCTATTACTATATGAGAATAATTCTTGGCATTGTGTATATATAATATTTTTGTTTCTCATTAAGTTGGGTTCATATTACATTTTATTTTTCTATATGAAAATGGACCAGATCCAGTAGTGGGATTCAGCCGATTCGCACCAGTTCGGCAGAACCGGTAGATAATTTTTTGTTGCCCAGGCCCAGAATGGACTTCCGGAAGTGGCATCCACACAGAGAACCAGTTCACATATTTGAATCCCAGCACTGACCATATCCTAGGATAAGATAAAGTCAATAAAGATCAACTGTGCATATTTAACTTATTTATGCTCTATAAAAAAGGAGGACCTATAGCTTTGAGCGACCCATTTCTTATTTCTTCCCAGCAAGTCTACCTACTAACTTATAAAATTAAATTTGTTTTTTGCTATACTATGTCTTGTTTTCCTAATCACTGGCTTAGATGATGTCAAGTTCTACCATATTAAAGTCAGGTTGCTACAAGTGTTTGTTAAATGTCAGCCATTTTTAAAAAGAGCTTTGTATGAAAAAGAAATACTACCTTTCTTTGTTTTGGGTTTGTTTGGGTTTTTTTTTTTTTTAGAATTCCATGTGACTGTGAGAAAGCTGTGTGTTCTCGATATCGTTTACTGAGACTATTTTGAAAGTTTCTGACAATGAAGGAGAATTTTAATCCATGAATGGGTTCTTAGATCCTTGAAAGAAATGCTTTGTATTTCAAAACACAAATTCATCTTGAATCTGTATTAAAAAAAAACACTTTGTAATAGAGTGGTCAAAGCAATAGTGTATATTAGTAAATTCTTCGAGGCTTTTTGTCAACATTCATTTTCATTTTTCGGAAGTAATGTATGCTTCATTGCTTGGTGCCTGATATTTAGCATCCTGGGTATTAAGGAAGTTTTTTTATAGACAAATAAGAAGGAGAAAAGCTTAGGATGATAACTGCTTGCTATTTATATTTTTCTTTTTTCCTTTCTTATTTTCTATTTGCTTTTGTTCTGTATTTTTAATACACTGAAAAAAGTGTGTGTGTATAGGTTTTTTTTATAAATTAATAAGATATTTCACTATTTCCTTTAATAGAACAAAATATTATACATATTTAAAGCATTTAATCAATGTGTATAGAAAAAGAT
The DNA here is from genome assembly GCA_023970755.1 of Azemiops feae. Lineage (NCBI taxonomy): Eukaryota > Metazoa > Chordata > Lepidosauria > Squamata > Viperidae > Azemiops > Azemiops feae. Next base: position 2,460,764 of record JALGBA010003888.1, on the reverse strand, counting down.
ATGGATACAGAACCAGTATTTTTATAAGTTAGAAACTACCAGTCCTGTGGAAAGATAGATGTGCACCTATTTATTTCATTTATTTAAATATTGATAATTTCTGTTACCCGTTTATTGTATATCAGTGGTTCTCAACCTTTTCTTCACCATGGCCCCTTTAAATACCTTTTGTGGCCATGAACCATGGCCACAGACCCCAAGACCTAACTCAAGATTTAAAGCACTAGGCTGCATTAAGCCTTTGCAGACCCCCTGTGACAACATTGCGGCCCCTCCAGGAGCCCACAGACCACAAGTTAAGAACCACTGTTGTATATGATTTGCTTTGATTTCTGTTCTGTAATAACAAGTCAATGAAATATAGTCTTTGGATCAATTTGGACCCAATTTATTTGACTCACTATGGTTGGGTAAGTTTTACTTCTTTATCTGATTCCTTGGAATACCATTAAACCAGATATCGTATCAGAAGATAGTTAAAAAAAATAGCTAGCTAAAGAATAATTGCTAATTAGAACTTTTAACCATTCTGGTTAATTCATATTACATTGATATAGAAATAGAGAAAATTATAAAATATCTTTATTATTATTAAATAATAGCTCCAAAGAGCTAAATCCATAGTTATTTTTTTTATAAATGTTGATGTGAAAAACCAATCTTGAGACATTTCCAACACATGTTGAGACTGCAGCATAATGCCAGAAAAGAGGCATTTGTGTTCTCATCCATGTGATCCCAAGACACTTAGGTTAACATGTGGGTAACTCGCCATTTTCTGCTATCATCCTAACCAGCCTTCCCTTAGGTAGCAGATGGCAATATGCTGCATATGGCAGGTATTTGGAATGCAGAAAGCTAACTATTGCCAATTCATGGATTAATCCTAGCCACATATCTTTGGGGCCTTTCAGTATGATCTACAGAAGGAATGTTTACTTGCCTTTTTGAATTCTGAAAGTGAGAGTTTATTCATTAGTGAATACATCAATAGAAAATGTCATAATATTTTGACATCATTAGATGGCATTTGACATTTGCTCTCTGTGTATCTGTGTTTATTTTTCATGCAGCAGTAAATCCCCCCTCCAATCTCCCATTATGACTTTAAAGAACAAGTCTAACAAGATTACAGATAAACAACTACAGAAAAATTAAATGTTAGCATCATTTCAGAAAGCAAAGCAAAGAGAAAGGAAACAAAACAAACACAATACATTCCTCTTCATTTTAGCATTCTACTGTTTTCTAAAAATGCAGTGATGAAACGTATTTATATTTGCTGATTCTTCGTTCCTGAAATTACTCATTATTATTTATTTGCAATTACATAAATACCAATGAAATGAGATATATTTATACTGTAAGAGGAGATTGAAAATTATAAGACATTTGTCAGGAATCTGAGCAAATTGTCTTAAATATTAGAATAACACAGTTGGAAGGGACCTTGTAGGTCCTCTAGTCCCACCCAAGCAGGAGACCCTACACCATTTCTGACAAATGGCAGTCCAGTCTCTTCTTGAAAGCTTCCAGTGATGAAGCTCCCCACATCTGAAGGCAAACTGTTCCATTGGTTGATTGTTCTCACTGTCAGAAAATTTCTCCTTATTTTAGGTTGAATCTCTCCTTGATCAGTTTCAATCTGTTATTCCTTGTCTGGCCTTCAGGTGCTTTGGAGAATAGGTTGATCCCCTCCTCTCTGTGATAGCCCCTCAAATATTGGAACACTGCTATCATGTCCCCCCTGGTCCTTCTCTTCACTAGACTAGTCATGCCCAGTTCCTGTAACCATTCTTCATATGTTTTAGCCTCCAGTCCCCTAATCATCTTTGTTGCTCTTTTTCTAGCATCTCAACATCTTTTTTATAGTATAGAGACCAAAACTGGTTGCAATATTCTAGGTGTGGTCTTACTAAGGATTTATAGAGTAGTATTAGTACCTCACGTGATCTTGATTGAATCCCTCTATTAATGCAACTTAGGATTGCATTGGCTTTTTAGGCTGCTGTTGCACATTGTTGGCTCATATTGAATAGATTGTCCACTAAGACTCCAAGATCCCACTCACAGTTACTACTATTAAGCCTGGTTTCACCCAATCTATATTTGTCTTGTCTATGTGTAAGATTTTCTTGTCTATGTGTAAGACTTTACTTTTCTCTACATTAAATTTCATTTTGTTGGATAGGGCCCAGTGTTCAAGTCTGTCAAGATCCATCTGGATCTTGAGCCTATCATCTAGGGTGTTGGCTATTCCTGCCAGCTTAGTATCATCTGCAAATTTGATAAATTCCCCTTCTAGTCCCTCATCTAAGTAGTTTATGAAGATATTGAAGAGTACTGGGCCTAAGACAGAAACCTATGGTACCCCACTGCTTACTTCCCTCCATGTAGACATAGTACCATTATGGACTACTTGTTGAGTACGAGTAGTTTGTCAGCCAGTTACAAATCCATCTGATGGTGATGCTATCTATCCCACTTTTTTCTAGCTTTCCAAGAAGTAGATTGTGGTCTACTTTGTCCAATGCCTTGCTGAAATCTAAGTATACTATGTCCACAGCATTTCTCTGGTCTACTAATTTAGTCACTTGATCAAAGAATGAAATAAGATAGGTTTGGCATGATCTGTTTTTAACAAACCCATGCTGGCTTCTAGTTATTACTTTATTTGTTTTTAGATGTTCACAGATCTGTTTTTTTGATTATCTTTTCCAGGATCTTCCCAGGTATTGATGTTAGGCTGATTGGTCTGTAGTTTCCTAGGTAATAATAATAATAATAATAATAAAGTTGGAAGGGACCTTGGAGGTCATCGAGTCCAACCCCCTGCTCAGGCAGGAAACCCTATACCATTTCGGACATGTGGCTGTCCAGTCTCTTCTTAAAAACTTCCAGTGTTGGAGCATTCTGGAGGCAGGTTGTTCCACTGGTTAATTGTTCTAACTGTCAGGAAGTTTCTCCTCAGTTCCAGGTTGCTTCTCTCCTTGACTAGTTTCCATCCATTACTTCTTGTCCTGCCCTCAGGCGCCTTGGAGAATAGCTTGACTCCCTCTTCTTTGTGGCAACCCCTGAGATATTGGAATACTGCTATCATGTCACCCCTAGTCCTTCTTTTCATTAAACTAGACATACCTGTTGATGTTTTTTCCCTTTTTTGAAGATGAGAACCACATCAGCTCTTTTCCAATCCTCTGGTAGTTCCTCGCTGCTCTAGGATTTTTGAAAAATATGGTGCAATGGGTCTGAGATAACATCTGCTATCTCATTCAGAACTCTGGGATTAATCCATCAGGTCCTGGTGATTTGTCTTCATCAAAATCAGACAAGTGTTCTCTTACCATTTTTTTGTTTATTTTAACTTTTATTTCTAGTCTGCCTTTTTCAGTTATGTTGCTATAATTTCTTTTTGCACGAAAACCGATGCAAAGAATTAGTTAAGCAGCTCTGCTTTCTTTCTGCTGCCTATTATTTCGTTGCCATCCTCTCTCTTTAGTGGACCGACTGTTTCCTTGATTTTTTTCTTGTTATTTATATGTTGAAAGAAACTTTTTTATTATTATATTTGACTTGTGTTGCAAGTCTTTGTTCATTCTGAGCCTTTGCTTTCCTGACTTTGTCTTTGTCTTTGCAGATTCTGGCTATCTGCTGATATTCTGCCTTAGTTATGTGTCCCTCTTTCCATTTTTAGTACTTGTCCTTTTTGTCTTTAAGTTTATCAGAAAAATCTTTGTGCAGCCATGCTGGTTTCTTCTTAGATTTTTTCTTTTCAGTGGTATATCCCTAAACTATTGTAGGAGGACAGATGTTCCATAGGTTGCTTTGAGTTCCTAGTGAAGATGATTGAAGCCATCTTTTAACTTAGTTTTTTTTTTTGTTTCCAGTTTTCTTGTTATTCTACTATCCCTTTTTAATTTCTTTTATTTATTGTCTTGTTTCTATGTTGTAAATCATTTGTAAACCATCCAGAGATGCTGGAGCCATTGGCTTATAAATTTAAGTAATAAAAATAACAACAACAATCTGACCTTCCTTTAAGACAGAGGTCCATGGACCAGCACCGGCCGTGGCATACCAGAAACTGGTCTGCGCAAACAAGCAAAGCCCCATCCACGGCATTCAGGCAGTACATGAAACCATGCCCCCTCCCCCGGTCCTTAGAAGAACCTCTCTCCACGGAACCAGTCCCTGGTGCTCAAAAGGTTGGGGACCTCTGCTTTAAGAGACCTATGTGGCATTCAATTTGGGCCCTTCAGCCTTTTCCTGCCTAGCACCACCAGTGAAGACAACTGGAAGAAACCAAAGCATGTCAAGGAGATACTTTCCTTCTGATCGGAGGATTCCTCTTAAGCCCAATAGTGTCTTCAAATAACATGGTTGATTTTTCCTAGGAGAGAATAAAATCCATTCACATAAGCAGGGGAGAGAACAGATATTCTTTCTCCCTAAAGCCCCACAAACCATAAAAGATCAGTGCTGTGCAGTATCTGCATAGGCCACTTCTGGATCACCCTGGGGTGCTATGAATTGTTGGAAACTGTTGGATATTTATGGCCTCTGAAACATATTTCAGAGTGGAAAATAGAAAAATAACCTTTTAAGATCTTGACCTTATACAATCTTTGACTTTGTGCAGACTTTATAGTTTATAATGTGTATCCTTGCCATCATTTGGTAGAGTTTGATGGCTTGCCTAAGGACAGTTTCAAAACTGCAAATCTCAATGGGATTTTTTTATAATTTTGATTTCCCATGTCCTAACTGTCAAGATTCCTGGCCTGGACTTGGTGGTAAATCTCAGAAGTGTCACTTTGTGGCTGAGTTAGATTGCTTGGCTTCACTTGGAAGGCTCAGTTAGAATAGTATCTCTGTTGTAGAGAAGAACAAAGTGATACCGAACCATTAATTTCCCACTGTCAGTGAGAAGATGTAAACGATGTTCAGGGGCATTAAACTTGGATTTATTTCTCTCATCCTTCTGAATTACAGGTGGTCTCAATACTTTATTTAGTGACATTTTAAAGTTACAATGGCACTGAAAAAAGTGACTAATGACCGTTTTTCACACTTATGACCATTGCAGAATCCCCATGGTCATGTGATCAAAATTCAGACACTTGGCAACTGACTCATATTTATGATGGTTGCAGTGTCCCGGGGTCATGTGATCACCTTTTGCGACCTTCTGACAAGCAAAGTCAATGGGGAAGACAGATTCACTTAACAACTGCAGTGGTTCAGTTACTAACTTGACAGCTGCAATGATTCACTTAACAATTGGGGCAAGAAAAATGGGGCAAATTCACTTCACAAATATTTCGCTTAGCAATAGAAATGTTGGGCTCAGTTATGGTCATAAGTCAAGGACTGCCCTTAATTTTGTTCAGCCCTCGGTAGTTTTGAAACCAAGTGGTCGGTGATGTGGTTATAAGATGGTCTTCCTTGGATGGGTAATTGCTGGTCCTCACCTTAACCTTCATTCTGAGTCTTACTATGGTCCACATGTTCCTACGGTTTTCCAGATCCAAATTTAGGGAATAGGTTTGAATTGGTCAGTTGAATTGAGACATAACTGAGCCATCAATGTATGTTTAAAGTCATATCTGTACTGAGTCTGGTAGAGTTTGATGTGAACAGGCTTGGAACTGAAATGTGATTAGTATTAAAAGAGACTGGGGTGTGATTTAGGAACAGGAAACATTAAGGAAAAAAAGCTTTTCTCCAAAAATACACTGTATAGCAGGGGTGTGAAACTGGCGGCCCATGGGCTGGATGCGTCACTTGCAGGCCACGCCCACCCCAGCTCCACAAAGGCAAAAACGTCATGATATATCATGTGGTGCGATCGAGTTTGACACCCGTGCTGTATAGGCTATCTGTCGGGACTGAGAATCTTCCACCACCTTATCAAATACTTTTAATTGTGCTTTCATAGAAGCAGGATAGCATAGTTGAAAATATTCTCCTCAAATAATTATTTTTTACCACTTTTCATATCCATATCTGCAACATGGTCACTATCCATCTTTTTTTTAACAGCCAGTTGAAAATGTCAAATCCTTTAGACGAACCATTTTCACGGCAAATATAATCATCAGCTTCCACCTGCTGTTATGTTATGGGATACATTCTTTCCTTTCCTTGGATTCTTTCTGTAATGCTTCTAGGCATTTATAATATCCTGTTCCTGTTGAAAGATCTGAGTTGATTAGCACTTGGTCAATTTGGAATTCCTGGTTGTGTTGTTCAGTGAGAAGCAAATGAAACTTCAGATGACTGGGACGTTGTAAGCATGTCTATAGCTATTTGAGGAAACACAGTTTGTTATTTGAAAACCATGGTCCTGTGATTACCACTGTTTCTTGACCTTGACTAACAATCATTGAAAGATTTGTTCTGTTGCTGCTCTTGGTAGAAAGGACTTCTGGGTTATGGACTGTCCTGTGAATGAACTGAAGTAGCCTTGTGATTATTATGCTCCACACTGATTGAAGGCACTTCATTAAATCTTGTTTCAATGCTTTGGCACTGTAATTGATTGGTAGTCAATTCTACTACTGTACATATATGAGGAAGAATTTTAAAATCCTCTTAGGAACAAGCAATAAATATCAATGGAGATGGATAAAAATACTGATTTTGTTTCAGCAACATCAATATACTGTTGATGTTTTTCAATAAGATATATCGCACTCGGCAGGCAAAATACATTTTTCCTACCCACAATTCTAAATGCTGAATTTATATACTATGGATTCTATGAAAATCTCAATATATAAATCAGATGATGGCAATCCTTAAAGGTTCTGAGTGCTACTCTATGATTACATTATTACCCAGGATGAGATTCATAATCTCACAAACTCGTGTGCAAGAAAGCCAAAATCTGTGAGGATATCACATGAGAGTTTATTATTGTTGTTGTATTAAATCTCATAGAACTAATGCCATTAAAAAAGATCAACTATTTCTAAATTTTAAAAAGTGAAAAAGGGAGGGAGGAGCGGGAAACTGCAGAGGTTATTTGAGTAATGAGCCAATTCTGCACAAAGAAAGGATTTATTATTATTATTTTGCCTCTTGTTTTAATTTGCCACTATCATAATGAACTGATCGTGCTCTTTCTTCTGTAATTATGAAGAATGAGCCAATCTTTGACAATGTAAGTGAATGCTGCCAATTTCAGTGCTGTTAGGTTAGGCTGGAATATCATGGCATGCAAAGTTGCAAAATAGCATAACAGATTATTATGAATACCAATTTTACAAACCATTAGGTAGAACCGAGTTTTTCAACTGCTACTATAAAGATTATACCTGTGAGTGAAAAGAAATGACTAGTCTTTGGTTTTTTCTTTTTTTTGTTTTAGAGTATTTCTATATCACCCCAATCATTGCACAGCGTACAATGAAGAAACCTTAATTCTGTCCATCTACCTTAATATAAAATAATCACCAGTTGGCAGAAGTTTTATGTTGCCCTGTTTTCATCTGTTCTTAGTTACCCTAACTGCTAAGGGGGCCTTTGATTTCAGTGGATATCAGTGGATAGCTCATGACAACTCACTATGGGCCAAAGTCCCACTGAAAACTAATAGCTTCTCCAAATAAGAGAATAGTAGGAGTTGGGCATAGATTGGAAAGAAACATGTTCTGCTTGTGAGTTTCCAAAATGCCTGTCTTCTGATCCACAAGTGTCCTTTACCTTTTATGGAGTAGACTCTCCGAAGACCTCACCTAGATATCTGGAGTGGAACAAGCTGAATCATTCTTGATAAGGAAGTCCCTTGTCAAATCCGTGACATATAATCCTTATGAGGGGTCCTTGGTGCTTGTTTCCTTGCAGACTTTTCATTGCCCAAACTAGGTAACATCATCAGTGCTGCACTGATAATGCTACCTAGTTTGGGTAATGAAACGTCTGCAAGAAAACAAGCAAGCTCAGAGAGCACCAAGGACTCCTCATGTCAACCCTGAGCTACAAATATTCTGCTTTATTAGTATATAATCCTTAATCCTCAATCTTAATTTGGAATGAGCCTCTGATTTAATAGTCTACAAATCATCTGAGAAACTAACTGATCAAGAAAAACCCTCTGAAGTTCTATCCATTTTTAACACAATCATGAGAATTATATGCCTTCTGCTGCAAAGCTCCCAATACCAGGCAAATCTATCAATCCGACCCTGCTCCCATTACTTCTACTTCATATTGCTCCACCTCCAGTTCCTGTGATCAGTCAGAAGGCCAGCATGTTCTAAGCATCTAGATACGTTTGCTTGGATTCTCTCTGATTAGAAAGCTTAAATTAAGATAATGGCCAAGTGGTCTTGTTTGGATAACTGGGGAAGTTTGATTATGTAACTCATAAGGAAATTAAGAGTAAAATATTATCCCATCTATTGGTACTATTTGTACATAGATCCCTGCTTCTTCTGGTTGGTGAAGGCTTCCCATAAATTTTCCCAAAATGTTTTCCTTAAGGAAAGGGTTATTTCCACTTGCCTTAAAGGAGGCAGTGATATACAGATATACATATACATCTAAATATGCCATCATTGGATCCAATAGTCTAGATTTTCATCCAGTCTCCAACCCCCCCTTTCTAGGAAAGATTGTTGAGAAGGTGACCAGACTATAGCTAAGCTGCAGCTTCAGAAGCCCTAGAAGAAATTGATATTCTAGACCCTTTTAGTTGGGTTTTAGGTTGAGACATAATATAGAAATGTCATAAATAGATCCAATGTTATGACAATCATTTAGCAAATCATGGCAGTTATTAGTGATTCACATAATTGTTAAGCAAATCCAGCTTCCCCAATGGGAGTTTTTTTGACAGAAAATGGCAAAGCAGGTTGCAAATTGTGATCATATATCATAGGATGCTACAACCGGTTGATCTGGTTGCCAAGTGCCCTTATTCTGATCTCATAACCACAGATTGATGTGATGATAATAATAATAATAATAAAGTTGGAAGGGACCTTGGAGGTCATCTAGTCCAACCCCCTGCTCAAGCAGAAAACCCTATACCATTTCAGGCAAATGGCCGATCATAAATGATGATCATAAGTGTGAGTAAAAGTCATAACTCACTTTTTCCAGGGTCATCATAACTTTGAATAATTGTTAAACAAATGGTCATAAATCAAGGATTACCTATAGTCTCACACCTCCTGTAAAGTCTTTGGATTAGGTCATCCATCAATATAGAGTTGAATACTCTCAGTACAGATCCCCTAAGCACTGCATCCTCCCAGATATTCACGTCCTTCAAATGAGCAAAATTGGTTGTGGGTTGTTCCCTCCAAATTAATCATTGTGTTTTCTAGGTTAATTGTTTCCATATTTTGTTTTCATTATTGTAGCCTCCCAGAGCTCTCTGGAGTTGGCAGCCCTGCAAGTATGATTTATAAATAAAAATAAATGTGAAAGTTTACACAAAGGGCTAAATCATAAATCATGGGTTACAGACTATGACAGCATAGTAGGCAGTGGTGGGATTCAAATATGTGAACAACCGGTTCTCTGTGTGGATGCCGCTTCCGGAAGTCCATTCTGGGCCTGGGCAACAAAAAATGAGCTACCGGTTCCGCCGAACTGGTGCGAACTGGCTGAATCCCACCACTGATAGTAGTGTGTGTGAACCCAGCCACAGATAGCTTTCCCAACATTTCCTTCTTCCTTTCCCAAACTAAAAGCTTAGGAGTTTCTGTAGCTTTTCTTAACTTAATGCTCTTCAGAGGCATTGGGAATTGAAGAATAAAAATTCCAGGCAGGCAAGTCCAATATATCAAGAGGCCACCGGGTCAGAATAGAAACTATTAGAAATAAATTGAGAAAGTGGAAGGAGAGAAATTATAAATTTATCTCAAAGCTATTTAGCCATTATTTGTGTAGTAAACGTGTTTTCCTTTTATAGTTTAGGACAGGGGTAGGCAACCTCGGCTGTTTTATGACTCATGGACTTCAATTCCCAGAATTCCTGAGTCAGCTGGACAGGGGTAGGCAACCTCGGCTCTTTTATGACTCATGGACTTCAACTCCCAGAATTCCTGAGTCAGCATAGCTGACTCAGGAATTCTGGGAATTGAAGTCCATGAGTCATAAAAGAGCCGAGGTTGCCTACCCCTGGTTTAGGAAAAGGAAAATAATTATGATTGAACTGGGCAGATGTAGAACATCCTGTTTGCTGGCAGCATCGGAGAAAGTTAAAAAAAATTACAGGATAAAACATTTTCACCAGATCCTCTTACATAAAATCCATATATTTTCTTGTAGTACAGAACTCTGACTTTTACCAGAATACCAGACTGATCTAAAGGTTGAAAATGAAGGAATGTACCAGGTTGGCAGCACCTAGCAACCTTTGACTGATCTCAGAAACCTAAATAGAGAAGCAAGGAAGTCTCAGAGTTTTTAAACACTCATCCTGGAAGAAAATAACGACAAGTCTTTTCCATACTGTTGCCAAGATAACTGCAAATATATCCACGAACTCACTAAGAACTGACCTCCGATAGCCTTGTTTCTCTATATTGTCCGCCTTAAACAGGAGTTGGATTATATTATATATGTTGCCATCTTGCACAGCAGTAGGATTTTGTTGTTGTTTTGATGGACATGAGACAGAAAAACATTTGCAGAAGTGAAGATTTCATATAAAGCAGAGGTCCCCCACCTTTTGGACAGCAGGGACCGGTTCCATGGAGAGAGGTTTTTCCACGGACCAGAGGGGGCATGGTTTTATGTGCTGCCTGCATCTCACGGATGGGCCTTTGCTTGTTTGTGCAGACTGGTTGCTGGCATGCCGCAGCCCGGCACTGGTCCACGGACTGGGGGTTGGGGACTTCTGATATAAAGGACTTCAATCCATTCCGGCTTCCAAGTAAACCTGCTCATTTGAGTTCAGCAGTGAAACAGACTAGGACTAATATTCCATTGCAAAACTGGCTGAGCTACCAACAGTGCGGTTTAAAACAGCATAGAGAGAGGTCAATGTTATTAAATACTGACTTGCCCTCCTAATTGCTCTGCAAACCAGGGAATGAACTTAGCCAGGCAGGTACATTAAATGAAACAAAGTGTTATCAGGGCTTCTAGATAAGATATGTCTGATTTAGTAAAGAAAAACATGCTTACCACAGAGGTTTATAAAATTCACTTCTCCACTGCCCTGGGACACAGGAATCTTTGGGCACAGAAACCTTTACATATCTGCTTTATAGATATTTATTCTCATATACATTTATCACCAGTGAACCCCATTTTTATTTTTACTCTTTTTCTTGTCTCATCTTCCTTTTGTAATTTGTATAATTAATTTTATAAAGTTATGTTTTGACTTTCTTTGAGGTGCAACTCAGATAGGTGGATGGCCTGGAAATTTGTTACGTCCAGCTGAAAATTATTTTAATAAATGTAAGCAACATGTTTAAAGTTACGGGGAAAACCTAAAGATTACTGGGTTGTTATTAGAGAGATGGAAAGTGTTGCTTCAAACAACAAAGGTTCTATTCAAAACTACCCCAGGATACCCATACGCACGCGCGCGCACACACACACACACACAAACAGTCACACACATGCATTCCAGAAGCCAAAAGATATGTCCCAGAACAACAAAAAATAATTGTTAATTAAGTTTACTGATTAAAATTGATTGCCTATAAACTAAGGTACTTAGTTTACAAAATTAATTATGCTTTGTTTCAAAATATCATCCATTCTCATTCACTTGCAGGTAGTCCTTGACTTACAACAGTTCATTTAGTGACTGTTCAAAGTTACAATGGCACTGAAAAAACTGACTTATGACCAGTTTTACACTTATGACCATTGCAGAATCCCCATAGTCACGTGAGTTACATTCGGATGCTTGGCAACTGACTTGTATTTATGACAGTTGCAGTGTCCCAGGCTCATGTGATCACTTTTTGTGACCTTCTGACAAGCAAAGTTAATGAGGGAAGCCCAATTCACTTAACAAACATGTTATTAATTTAACAATTGCAGCGATTCACTTAAGAAATGTGGCAAGAAAAGTCATAAAATGGGGCAAAAACTCACTTAACAAATTTCTCACTTAGCAACATAAATTTTGAGCTCAATTGTGGTTGTAAGTCGAGGACTACCTGTATACAAACTGATCTCAGACTGTACACTGAGCACAGACTGTCACATATTCCCTCCTTCTCCTACGGAAAAGCGTGAAAAATAAAAACAAAAAACATGGAAATGGAGAAATGAAATGGGATAATAACCATGAGAATGAAAGGGAGAGACAAAACTGGAGGTAATCAGGCGCAGAAATCATTGGACAGAGGAAAGAACCCTATTTAGCTATTCCAAAGGGATTAAAATCAGTAGACATTATTTTAGAGCATCCATACTTTTCAACATGGATGTCTGCAGTCCTTCGCATCTCCTTTCCATTCTTTTACTTTCCACAGCTCCTCCTACGTATCAACAAGTGTAGCCCATCCCCCTCCCCTTCTCAGACAATCAATTATTTGGAGAGAAAAAATATTTCATCCTACAGGTAAATAGACTGCACTAAAATGGAAAGTGTGCATCTAATTTGTTCTTTTATTTATTTAACTCACCAAAATGTATATCTTGTCAAGTTCCCAAGACTCTTTTTCTTACAGCAAATGCAATCTAAGTGATTTTAAGCCAACTTAGATCAAATTGGAAAATCTTGTTCTTAGTGCATGCAGAATGAAAAATGGATGAGTGTAAAGATGGGGCAAAATTTACTTGTGTTGCTTTGTCTGCCTTTGTGAATAATTAAAATTTCAGAGCTGGTCATGTATATTATGTGTTGCTTTCACAGTTTCCTTAGACATTTTCAATTGTGGGACTATATATTTAAAGCTTCTCCTAGTCTTAGTTCATGGTTTCACATTACTGAAACCTGGTGGGATGTAAGGAGTTAAGGGTCTAACTCAGGGGTCTTCAAACTTGGCCCTTTTATGACTTGTGGACTTCAACTCCCAGAATTCCTCAACTAGGCATGCTGGCTGAGGAATTATGGGAGTTGAAGTCCACAAGTCATAAAAGGGCCAAGTTAGAAGACCCCTGGTCTAACTTATTTATTGAGACTGTGTGCGAAAGAAGTCATACATTTGTAGAGAGTATGGGATAAGAAAAGAAGGGAAAAATTTAGAAAGAATTATAGTAATAATGAGACATTTCAAGTATCTGCACAATGCTTGGAAAAACAACACAGCCAAGGATCTATTTCTTTGTTTGTTAAATTTATTTGCCATCCATCTCACCACAAGGTGACCCTGGGTGACTTACAAATTAAAAGCAATGAAACCATACTCCTTATGAAGAAGCCTGTGAAGATCCTGAAGGTGACTCAAAGTAAGAGTACCAAAAACTGAGGAAGAAAAAATATGTTCTAAGTCTCAATGGAGCCTATAATAGAGTGACCTAACTCCACTTTCTAAAACACATTTGCATTATAATTATTTAAAAGCTACAGAGATTCTTGGAGCAGCAGAGTAATTAGACTTCCTGGTGAACGTTCATATGACCCAAGGCATGAATAAGGGAAAATAGAAAGAAATAAGTACCAGGACTTAAAATAGTTGCTAAGAGAGTTGGACTATGAAAATTTGAAATGGATTTATTCTTTTATTTTGTTATTTATTTATTTAGCATGTGGCATACAATGTCAGGGAAATCTACACGTGCTAGACACAATGCAGTCCCGACAGCCTAAATTGCTAGTTCATTCTTTTCAGTACTTATGTGCCTATCCTTGGGGCATCGCAGGAAAGGATGTTAGCTTATTGAAAAGTATTTGTGAATTAATTAAACAAATAAAATAAAATAGACTTTCATGGAAAACAGGTTTGGATTGTCCAAGAGAAATAATTGGTCGAAATTATTTTGTCCAAAATAATTGGATAAAAAAAGCCAAGGGAGTGTCCTTAAAGTTCGTAGACTATAGAATATAGTGAATAGGACTAATGAATTAATAATACAGAGAAAGAGAAAAGAAAAGAGAGAGAAAAGAGCTCCTTTTGGCTGTTGTTTTCCCTTGTTGGGCAAATTAAAGAGAGAGATTATTTTAGGCTAGCAGCAGGAGAATGTAGGGGAGCACCATTATCACAGCAAACACCACAAAAGGAGGTTACAAAGGATGTTTGAAGAATGGGGGAAGAATATTATAAAGTCAGTGACAACCTTATTGGCTGAAGGATTTGAAAATATGAAAGAGAAACTGAATTTTAAAAAGTTGGAAAAAAATCTGCAGTACAAATGATTGGAAGGGTAAACTAATCAAGGGGGGGAAATGAAATAGTAGTAACTGTGAGAGGGATCTCGGAGTCCTAGTGGACAATCACTTAAATATGAGCCAACAGTGTGCTGCAGCTGCCAAAAAAGCCAACACAGTGCTGGGCTGCATTAACAGAGGGATAGAATCAAGATCACGTGAAGTATTAATACCACTTTACAATGCCTTGGTAAGGCCACACTTGGAATACTGCATCCAGTTTTGGTCACCACGATGTAAAAAAGATGTTGAGACTCTAGAAAGAGTGCAGAGAAGGGCAACAAAGATGATTAGGGGACTGGAGGCTAAAGCATATCAGGAATGTTTGCTGGAATTGGGTATGTCTAGTTTAATGAAAAGAAGGACTAGGGGTGACATGATAGCAGTATTCCAATATCTCAGGGGTTGCCACAAAGAAGAGGGAGTCAAGCTATTCTCCAAGGCACCTGAGGGCAGGACAAGAAGTAATGGATGGAAACTAGTCAAGGAAAGAAGCAACCTGGAACTGAGGAGAAACTTCCTGACAGTTAGAACAATTAACCAGTGGAACAACCTGCCTCCAGAAGCGGTGAATGCTCCAACACTGGAAGTTTTTAAGAAGAGACTGGACAGCCATTTGTCTGAAATGGTATAGGGTTTCCTGCCTGAGCAGGGGGTTGGACTCGATGACCTCCAAGGTCCCTTCCAACTTTATTATTATTATTATTATTATTATTATTAAATCCCTGAAAATAAGTGTGAAATTTTAAAGAGAAAACAAATTTGTTTGGAACTGCTCTAAAGCTCAGGAGCTGCTTCCTTTTTCAAACACAGTTTTCTTTTTTCTTTTCCCTTAACTTTCTATTTTATATCTTTTCATGTTATTTTTATTCATGTAAACATTTTTAATAAAAGTTGTATTTAAAAAAAAAGAAAGGACAGAACTCTTCAAGTTTTATTTGGTTGCAGTCTTCTCCCAAAAGAGAAATTTGATTCAAATGGAAATAAGTAGCATAATTTACACAAGAAAGGAATAGCAACATAAAGTAAATAAATAGATATCTAGAGAACACTTAGCTGCCATGCATAAATTTAAGTTTCCAGGTCCAAACCAATTACATTTCTGACTCTTGAATGAATTAAGAGTCATTTAATATCTGAATGAAGCTCTGAGAAATTGTGCCAAAAAACTGGAGAGAACCAAATGTTTGTACATTCCAAAACAGGAAGAAGGAGGACCCATGTAACTACAGACTGGTAAGCTTGACATTGATACCATACAAAGGTCTGCAAAAATTATTATCATTTTGTGAGTGTTTTGTAAAGAGTGCACCCCTTAGCAGGAATCAGCAGGAGTTGAGCAATAACAAGCAAATTTGGATAGAATGACCAAATTAAATGATGACAGGATGTAATGTGCCTTCACTTCAGTAATACATTTGTCAACTATCCCATGAAATTCTAATGGCTGAACAATTATGCCCCAAAAGTTTACATTAATGTTGAAGAAGGTATCATATGCTGTACTTCAGGGTTCTGTTCTAGGCCCTGTATTGTTCAACTTGTTACAAATCATTTGGACAGCGGATTGGAAAATATTATTGAGTTTGCAGTTAACTCAAAGAATAGGAAAAACAATGACTAGTTTTGAGGACACTTCTAAGAATCAGGAAGGTTTTGACAAGCTGCAGCAATTTTGCAACCAGAAAAATTAATTTCAACAAAAACGGAGAAGTCCTTCTTTCAAATAGGACAAGTAAAAGTGTGGGGGGGAGCAATTATATTAGACACATATTTTATATGAAAAATTATTTCAGTGGCTTGATAGATCAAAAGTATAACATGAGCCAACAATGTGAAATAGCAAGAAAAAAAATAAATCCACACGCAATACTAAACTGCATTAGCAGAAATGCAGTATTGATATAAACAAAAATCATTGTTTCCTAGCATTCGGAATTGATCAGTTCACACTTATAATACTGTGTCTGGTAAGTGCATACATCAATAACAAATTGTACTTGTTGGATATGTTTAATCTGGAGAACTGCAGTGAGATACAATAGCTGTCTTTATGTGTCTGAAAGGCTGTCATGCAGAAGACAGGGTATATTTGTTCAGTGCTGCTCCAGGAAAAGCAGCGAGTTTAAATTATAAAATAGATTTCTATTGGAAATCAGAAAGAATGTCTTAACAGAATTGTTTAGTGATGGAACAAAGTGTTTTAGTAGATGATGGTGTAGGATTCACCAAGAGTTAAGCAGAGGCTTAGTGGTAATCTCTTAGTAGTAGCTTCTTGTATTGCACTGTTCTTGTATTGTATGGAAGAATTATTTCCCAAATCCCTTCTACCTTGATGTTCTATGATTCCAGCAATTCCAGAGCAGATTACCAGCTATGTTATAAATTCCAGATCGAATCTTGAGGCAAATGTGCTGAATATAAAAGTCAAAAGGTCAATGTCTATTTTCAACTATTGGCTAAGATTATCTTTCTTTCCTACTGGCCTAGCTCTTCTAATGTTGGAGGATGGATTCCTATCTTTATGGAAGTGATCACAGATGGCAAAATTAGCACTACTGCTCTCTCTCTCTCTCTCTCTCTCTCTCTCTCTCTCTCTCTCTCTCTCTCTCTTTCTCTTTCTCTCTCTCTCTCTCCCTCTCTCCCTGGGTCTTGTTTACTCTTCCTGGGCTAGGAACAAGCTATATCTTTTTTAAAACTTCAAACACTGAGCACAGAGTGTCAAGCTAATTTAAGAACACAGGTGTGGATTTCTCCCTGGTAGTTCCTTGATTAGGGTATTGTTTCTGCCTGACTTCTGCATACAAACGATCAAGCAGAAAACAACATCCTAATCAACAACCAAGGAGAAAACCACACTTCCACCAACACTGCAGGGCAAGCTATATATATAAACCCTACATTCATTAACCATGATGATGTTACCTTATCAGGTAATGAAACATTTTTGAGCAAACAACCAACCTTGGAGTACACAAAGGATTCCACAACATCCTCAGAGCTAGTGAATGTGGGGTTTGTTCCCTGCTCATATCCAAAGGAACATGAAAGCCATTAACTCTCTCCACCGTTATTTTCTACCAAGTGGCCTTGTTCTTGGGATGGATGCTGATATTATCCTCCTGATGGTAGAGAAAATAACAGCCAGTTTGGTATAGTGGTTAAGGAGCTAGCCTAGAAACCAGGAGACTCTGAGTTCTAATCCCACCTTCGGCATGAAAGCCAGTTGGGTGACCTTAGGCCAGTCACTCTATCTCAGTCCACCTCACCTCCCAAGGTTGTTGTGAGGCAAATAGGAAGAGAAAGTAATATTATGTATGTTTGCCACTTCTTATTTATAAAAGAATAATAAAGGAGGGATAAAAATCTAATAAATAAAATAAAATATTGTCAAAAGAACGAAGGGAGAACAAAACTTAAATTTCTCAAACTCCCCCCTCCTCCAACTTTCCTCAATTGTATTTTTATTTACTTCTTCATAGGTTGCTTAGAATTTCTCTCACCTGTCTAGACCATCACTCACTCCATTAGTCACTAAAGCTGTTTGCCTTCCAATATGCTTCTTGCTGGGACAAATCATTTCTCCACAGAAATTTACATCAGAGAAAATGAAAACATCAATAAAGTAAACACAAAGTCTGTAATGTAAAGCTGGCAAAAGGCTTCTGTTTGAGCTTTAGGTTTCTGTTATGTTTCTTCTTCTTTTGTTCCCCCTTTATGTGTATGTGTATGTGTGGATATGTCTGTAGCTAAATTCAAAGGAGTAAGAAATCTATATATATAAAATATTGATGGTCTGATAGGAATACATATATACAGCAGAGATTTAGGACAACTATTCAACCTTGTAAGATCAATGGGACTGTAAAATGGGGATTTTTTCATGGCTTCCTTTTAAATGTATTATAGAAATGTGAACTGAATAAATGCAAGTATTCAAATGAATTGGGCTTGGGGATGGAGAGAAAGGTAAGGTTATATATTATCATTCTGTCATCATAGTATTCTGAAAATAAAAAAGAATTAAAGACAGAATCCTCATAAATTGGATTAAATTCCCCATGCACCTGACAGAAATTCCCATTTTCTTAACATCCTGGAATCTAAACTAATCAAATTAAATTGGTATGGAGAACTTGAGATGAAGTCTAAATTAGATTATATTACCTATTCTAAAAATGAATGAATGCAAGGCATAATTCTCTTTACATACTTTCTTTTTCATTCATAAAAGCTGAAAAAAAAAATAAAACTGGAATACTTGCTATGTACCTTTTTTGAACATATATGCAATGTCTCAAGTTAATTAAATCTTCCAAGCAATGATTGTGGGAGAGTAGGAACAATTAACTGTACTGAGAAATTTAAGAATTCAGATGCAAACCCTTTTTGATTCCACTTTTTTGTTTCCACCTTAGTTTTGAAAAAAAATATGTTAAATTTCATTTTCATACTATCCCCATCTAAATTCATTCAATGCCAGCATAGGACAGCACTACAAAATACATCTTCCTTGATCAAAATTTATATTCCCATCAAGCAAAAAGGAAATTAAAATGGAATAATTATTCAACTAAACATTTCACATCTTTACATGCTCTTCTGTAATCAATTTTTTATGAAGACCTATATCAAATTGTTAAGAGCTGAGCTTTTCTGATTGAAGCTGGCACTTCTCTGTGTGTGTGTGTGTGTGAGAGAGAGAGAGAGAGAGAGAGAGAAAGAGAGAGAGAGAGATGGTGTGTATCACACATTTATTTCCATCTGAATGCCTTTTCCTGCCAGAAATCTTTCGTTGTTTGTTGTGGGATGGAGGTGTGGTCTTCTTGGTAATACCTTGGTTAGGGTATTGTTTTCTGCTTGATTGTTTGTCTGCTTGATTATTTACCTCCTTAGGAGTTTCTTGACTAGGATATTGTTTTCTCCTTGATTGAAATCAATACCCTAATCAAGGAACTACCAAGGAGAAGACCCTAACCCTAATCCCCAGGACAAGCTACTGTATATAAACAAGGACCACACTCTCTAGCACTGATGCTGTTACCTAGTTGGGTAATGAAATGTCTGCAAGCGAACAATCAAGCTCCGAGAGTACAAAGACTCCACAGTTAAATCCTGAGCTACGTATATTCTCTTCTATTGATGCACCGTATGTTGTCCAGAGTCTTTATGATATCAGGTGTTCTTATCAATTTGATAATAATGGAAGTGACCCATGTGCTATGTATTGTCAACAACTGACGTATTTTCTTTTGCATTTTTCTAGGGCATCCAATCTCTTAGGAAGCTTTATAAGTGAGGCACAAAATTATCATTTTCTTCACTACGGTGGTAATACATAGCTGGCCTTTACCGGTCCCAGAACCAAAGCAGGAATAGGTTCGGTTACCACTTGAATGACAGACCTTCCAGGATTGAACATTAGTTTAGGAAGTCAAAACGATTTCAGGGACAAAGCATATCTATAGTGCTGCCAAGAAAACTACCATACAGAGTTGAGCTTAAGCTATTGAAAACAACTTGCTCAAGCTGTTGTTTTCATTTGCTCACTGTCAGTTGTACTGCAAATGGACATGGCCTGTTTGTTTTCTTTTATATATTTTTTAACTCTTCTGAAGATTTTTTTTTCATTCAGACATAAAGAAGTGTTAGTAGTAGAATTAGAATAAGAAGCCAAGAATTATTTATTTCGAAAGTCTGCATATCTGAACTGGGAGGATATGCTCCTTGAAAATCCACTTCAAATGACTGTGAAGCAAGATTCTTGCAGACCACTTTGGAAGAAATAAGCTGAATAATTTAAATTTTTTTCATCTTAAGGATGGAAGTTTTTAGGGTGAACAACTTCCTTGGAAATATGCGCTATTTTCTTTGCTTGGAGAAGAGTGTCATAATTTTATAGAAAACAGCAATATATATTGCAAGAACATGTAAATAAATCACATGTACATCTATATACAAATCTTGATGGCCTTAATTAATCAATTGCATTTAAAAAATGAGCAAAGAAAATCCATTCTGGATCCAATCTTTCATGACAGTTGTGTTTCTTTCTTTTTATGGATATCATTATAAGCCAATGAATATAAGAGCTCAGCTTTCCTGGGCCACCAATGCATTTTTCATCATATAAAAATTAAATTAGTTTTTCCTGTTATTTATCATGGAAAGTTCTCAGGAGCCGTTTGCTTATCTCTCATTGTTCTCAAGACAGACCATAGCTAATGGCTTTCTAGATTGGCACGGCATTTATCTTTTCTTCCAGCATAAGACATGGGAGAAAAAGTTCAAGAAAAGGAAGCTGATAAAATACAGAAGGAAAGTAGTCTGCTGTATTCAGACGAATGAGCAATAACCACTGCTTTAACTTATTGTTGAGAATCAGGAAACTACCATAAATGTTTCATGAACTGATCAACTAAATTGACCCTGATTAATCTAAACTTCATACTGATATTTGTAAGCTGAAATGGTTTTTATTTTAAGCCTCTGTGCATCCAGCTCAACTTGTAGTTATGACGTGGAGACATCCGTGTTGTTTTCCTTGCAAGAACATGGAAGTAGTTTGGGATTAATCTCTTCCAGGATGTTTCTTGAAGTCCCAACTCCAGAATTTCCTAGCAGTTTCCCACCGAAGTACAGGTAGTCTTTGACTTATGATCACAACTGAGCCCAAAATTTCTGTTGCTAAGGGAAACGTTTGTTAAGGAATTTTGCCCCATTTTTTAAATACACTTTATTAGATTATAGAATAAAATACAAAATACAAAGCAAATAGTAGGACAAAGGGGTGAGGGGAAAAGGAAAGAAAAGTGAGGGGGAGAAGGGAAAAAGAAAAAAAAAGACATTGACTTCTGACTTCATCTGTTGCAGTAGAATGAAGCATTAACATCAAGGCTCAACTTTTTACTTTTCCATAGTAGTATAAACTAACCATTTCTATAACAACAAATCAATCTAATCAGTAAAACCCAAAATCAAAGTTTCATTTTTTTCCATCTCAAGCACAAAGTCCAGAAGCGGTCTCCATGTAGAAACAAAAATACTTATATTCTTTTCCTTAATCAAAACAGTCAATTTAGCCATCTCTGCCAACTCCATCAACCTCTGTAGCCATTCATCCATAGTGGGAATCCAAATTTCCTTCCATTTTTGTGCATACAGTAGTCTTGCTACCGTCAACATATATAAGGTCAAAGTTCTAAATTTGTTAAGTGAATCATTGCAATGATTACGTTAGTAACACAGTCGTTAAGTGAATCTGGCTTTCCCATTGACTTTGCTTGTAAGAAGGTCGCAAAAGGTGATCACATGACCCCGGGGCATTGCAATAGTCATAAATATGAGTTAGTTGCCAAGCATCTGAATTTTGATCACATGCCCATGGGGATGCTGCAACAGTTCAAGTGTGAAAAATGATCATAAGTCACTTTTTTCCCCAAGCTGTTGTAACTTTGAGTGGTCACTAAATGAATTGCTGTAAGTTGAGGACTACCTGTATAAAGCTTAGTTTTTGAGATCTGCCAAATACATACTTTTAAAAATTATTTTATTTCCAAGGGTTGTACATAATTTTTTTCTTCTTATCCTTGACTGGTCATCTCTTTGCTTCTCTTCAAGAGGACTTCCGGTTCCGGTCGCAGCGCCCGCGGACGTGCAGAGAACTCGTTCTCTTGGCCGTCCGGTTTTCCCCCGCCAGTAGACCCTGGATAGGGTCGAAAGTCGCCCTGGAGGGGCGACTACCGTAGAGGAGGGCACTCGTTGATCGCGGAGGGAGCGGCAGCTCCCTCTGCGGTCCGAGAAAACCACCTTTGGGCCGACGGGGAAAAGATCGGCCAGTAACATGGCCGATCACTCAGCTGCTCCAGCCGAAAGTCACAGCAACATCTAAGCGAAAAGAACCACCATGGAAGATCTGGGTGAGACCTTTCCTTCCCTCTTGTTAATTTACCTTTTTCCCTGCTAACAGCTTTAAGAACTATTTCCCTATTTTGAGAAAGCAGCGTTTGATTACTGGGGAAAACGGGCTTTGGAAAAACAATTATTGTTTTTTTTACTATTTTATTTTGTCTACATAAGCAGTTGGAACTCGAGCATCCGGGTTATTGTGACTTTCTCTTTTGGCTTGTTTATCTTCAGTTTAGGTGAAAATCCTTAGGGAGGGGGTGGAATGTTCTTTTTTTCTCCCCCCTCCTGAACAGTACTGCCTAAAAAACTTTTTGCTCTCTGGGTGGACTTATGTAGATTCTTTTGGATACAATGCATCCTGGGACTTGGCATGAAGCCCAGAAACTTTGACTGATACAATGTAACTTGCTCCATTTGAACTCCCACTTCCTGATTTTGGCGTGATGCCCAGACTGGATTACAACATAACAACTGACTGCCAGTTTTTATCTCTGTGCTGGACTTGATTATTGGTTTTTTTTTCCTCTATCTTTCTTTGGAAATATATCTCTGTCTGCATTTTATATTTTATAACGCTGCAATCTATTCTTTAAGCTGAATTTCTTTAAAAAAAAAAAGAAGATGGCCTACTCACAGATTAATTATGGACTTATATTAGAAAAAATCTTGGAAACGAGACTGGAACTTAAAGAACATATTAGATCGCTTAGTTTCAAGGAGGACTCAGAATTAAAAATTGAAGCTCAACCTTTGATTGACTATGATACACAATCAGATCTACAACTTAATGAGATGGATGGAATACATTTACAATCTATTGAATCTACTGAATTTATTGAAGAGGAAGAGGACACATCCTACATGATGGATTTCTTTGATGATCAAAGGCAGAGCTCAACTAAAACATTTACAACTTTAAAAGCAACAGGATTGGACTTCCAAATACGAGGCACAAAAAACGTTGACAACATGACAGTACAGACAACACTGGATAAAAGGGAAAAAGAATATGATTGGACTCAATGGTAGGAAAAGGCCTTTAGCCAGTTACTAAGATGGGAGGATTTAGAGGCCCTGTTGTGGAAACCTACCTGGCACAAAAAGAAAGCTAGAATTAGATTTAAAAATAAGAGTTAAAATTTTATTTGATGGGTAAAAAGGGCTTCTGGACGTTGATTGAACTAATATTTTTGAGATCTTTAAGGTTACTTTGGTATGAGTCAACACTAGATTTAAATTATGGATTTGATTATGATTTGGAATGGCAATAAGAAAAAATGGAAAATTTATAATTAAAGGAGTTAGATTGAGATTGAGACTGGTGAAATATTATTGATATTTTTATTTATAAGAATTGAATGGTAATTAGTGAGGTATTAAATGGATTAAATTGAAACAATTGAGGAATCTTTTAGGGACGTGGACTGATCTATGAAAATATTGGATAGAATATATGAAATAGAATATAGTTGAGAAATATTAAGATATAATAGTTATATTACTTGTTTATGATATAAATAATTATTGTCCTATTATTATTATTATAATGTTATTATATTACTATGTCTAATGCAATAGTTTTAAAATATATAAATTCATGTTTATTTACATAATATGTATGTGAAATAGAATAAGAGATATAATTTGATTGAGAAGCATAAATTGAAATTGGAATAATAGATAGAGGTGAGAAACAATTTATATTTTAGGAATGCTCGAATTGTATACCATAAGAGGGAACTTTTAAAGTAGTAGTTTAAATTGTATATGTATGACTGTATTTTTTGTTGTGTTCTATGGAGTGCCCTATCTCCACGATGTGTTATAAGCACTTGGCTGTAAAACAAACAAAAACTAATAAAACTTGTTATGGAAAAAAAAGAGAGAAGGAAAATTGTGTCTTGCCCAAGGCATTGTGAAGCCTGACAGTACTACTGGAGGCAGCCTTGGCTAGAGTGGACAATCCTAACATTTCATTGTTTCCAGTGGTGGGATTCAGCGAGTTCGGCAGAACCGGTAGCTAATTTTTTGTTGTCCAGGCCCAGAATGGACTTCTGGAAACGGCATCCACACAGAGAACCGGTTGTTCACATATTTGAATCCCACCACTGATTGTTTCCCAAAGCTTGGATCTATTGCCCTTTATCTTTCATGTTTCAGTTGAACAGTTCAAGTCCCAATGTTTATTATATACTTATCTTTTATTCTATATAAATTATGTCTGGGTTCCCACAGCATGTTTCAGTTAATCACTGAATACAGTCATTTTTTTGTTTTGCACAGTCACAGTCGATCAGATCTTTAAGTAACTACAGGGCCTTGAGGAATACCCTGGCAAGCCTACACACAGGCCCAGGGTCACCTGCCCTGAGTGCCCCACCCCCCGAGGCACCTCAAGCTCCATTTCTTGCTGGACTCCCCTTAGTTCTTCACTTTCATCCTACCCAGTGAGCAAGGAAGATCAAGGATGGCCTGACTTCTCCTTGCTCACTGCAATTTGCAAACTCTGACCGGCCTGATCTCCCTTTTCTTGAAGGGTGGAAGTCAAACTGGAGGCTTACAAGTGTTGTGAGTCCTCGCCTGCCAGCAGATCCGACAGCTGAGTCAGATGAATTGGATGAGGGGGAATGGTTGCCTGGGGTCACATCAGAGTCTGTGGAAGGCTCTGCGGAGCATGAAGATTCAGAGCTAGATGGGACACCGGGCCCATCTACTCATGCTCAGGCAGAGAGACAGCTGGGTTAGGGACCTGAACTGAGCGAAGAGGAGCAGCAGCTGGGCCTGTTCCAGATGCACAGATGTGCAGGAAGGAAAGGTGTGCAGGACAATGGAGGGCAATGGGGCGGCTCTCCAGGAAAAGTAAAAGACCCTAAGAAGCCATGCCCTGGTTGACTATAAAGAGGAGAGGTGTGGGAGGGGTTGGTTGCCAGAGGCAAGCGTTCATGCTACGGCTTCATGCTTCTGTCGTTGGATTTCTTGCCTCAGCATTCTTGAACATTTAACCAGGTTTGTTGGATTTCTGTGTGTTTGAGTCACTTAAACCTTGAGCATTCCAGCTGAGAACTCAGAGACTGAATCTTGTTCGTTTCAACAGCTAAAGAACTAGTTGGAGTTTTGTTCCATAAAAGCTATGTCAAAATAAAAGGGGTTTATCTTACAAAGTCCTGCCTTGTTCAGTGCAAAGGGGTTTTTCCTCGCAAGTAAGCGGTTGAGCAGTATTCGCATGGGCTGGAACAGAACAACAAACTGCAGCTAATTCATGCCTGCTACAGCCAGCCTGATCTCCCTTTAGTGGATGAGTGACTGGTGGATCCTGAGGGGTTGAATGGTGGGTAGTGAAAGCTGCAGCAGCCATAACTTTAAAGCCAAAGTGTAAGTAGCTTTTGGGGAATCTGTTGTAACTTTGGTTGCTAAGCAATTTGTCATAAGCCAAGGACTACCTGTAGAGAATCTGGGTTTATGCAATGTGCTACATTGAGCCTAAGGTCCTTTTGGATGACTCATCCTTAAAGATAGAGGAGGATAGCTATGAAAGCACTAAATTCATAGTCCAAGGCCTAGTGTAAGGTTTGGGGGGAAATCCTATCCCACAAATCCCATCAGATTTTCTGGAAAACACTCTAGGTAAATGGAAACAATAGGATATCAACAGGCTGAAAGGTATAGAAGAATATATTTGCAGGAAAAAGTACCAACATTGTGAGGGTCTACTCAGAGCTGTTACCACTTCTGAGTAGCTTGTACTTTGAGCAAATCTAATGCACTCCATTTGGGCTGATGTGGATGGTTGAACATCCTGTTATAAAAAGGATGTATTGAAACATCCCATTCTGGACTCAATTTATTTGTCTGAACTTTGGCTTAACTTTCAGTTGTCATCTCTGCTTAATCCTTTGGACATAAAAATGGTGACTCTATTATTCGGAATTCTTTTATTCTTCTTCTGGTATCCCTGCTGAAATTGTCTCATGTTTCCGAGGCCTTGATTTATCATATTTTTTTTAATAAGGACTGAACATAACTAAAATTAGCACTATGAAAATTCAACTGCCGTGGGTTTAAATGATCTAGTTAACCATGTTCTAAGCCTAGACCTTGAGAATTTTATAGAATATTTCAGATGATTTTCCATAGTTATTAAATGCATGTGAGGAGAATTATAATTCCATGCATATTCAGAGAAAGAAAAAGAATTGGTTTTGCTATAGAATGCAGGTTTTACAGAGCAGCTTTAAAAAGGAATAAATATATATTGCAAAATTCTATAATGAAATAGTCAACCAACTCAGGTGGTGGGGGGAATAATTAAATCACAAAAGATTATTACAGCCAAAGAGATACCCAGGCTCTTTTGGGCTGGTGCTCAATTATGGTGACACATAATTAAATTGTGTCACAACTGCCAATCAACTCACGTTTAGTGTGCCCCCTTAAAAAAAATGTCTCTTTCATCTGTACAGAATGAAAACATCACTGGAGTTCCATATGGTCATATACAGTACTGATTTTCCCTGCATGAGATCTATATCTATTCCTTCTTATATGCAAAAAAGAACATGTACACTAAAGAATACTGTTGACAAGCAATGGATTTGAATTATAAAGATATTTTAGAGGCACTGAATTGTAAATGTATCAATAGATCAGCTCCCATTTATTTTGTGTGAGAAGGATCAAATGCAAATTACTGTCTTTAGAATGTAATTCACAATCTTGTCTTTTGCCTTCATAAACCATCCATCATATCTATCTCAGCTTCACAGCTTGCTTTGTGGTTTCCAATACTGTTATGTTATGTTGCATTGAATTTCATAGGGTGCCTTATGAATACTTAGTCCAAAAGTTGTTTATTGACTTTGCCCTCCTGAATAAGCACAAGGGGAGGGAAGGGAAGACTGAATGCTTAAGACAGTTAATGATTAATCCAACAGCATAAAGCAATATTAACTTGGTTTTTGCAACAGAGCTGTAGTGTATTGCTTAAAAAGACCTGTGGTTTTGAGTAGAGAGTACAATGTTGTTTAATTAAGTCACTTGGCCATAAAGATAACCATGCAGAATATTTAAATGATTCATAAGTGCATTGTCAAAACTGTATACTTAACTATATACTTAACTTTGCAAAGAACACCAACATTGGGATGTGGGGAGGTAGAAGAATCCAAGGCAGAAGTGAACAGCTTTGCTCATCTTTACTGTAGCATGCTGTTTTGTTTGTATATCAAAGTTATTGTTACAATTGTGGTTTGTGAACTGTTTCATTGCCATCTAGTGGTTTAACTTTTACATCAGCATGATCTAGTTTTTGAAAGGCAAAATCTGCTCTGCAAGTAGGAATTTACATCAGTTTGATCTGTAAATTCACTGCAGATAATTTCAAAGGAAAATAACTTTTTAAAGGAATAATAATAATATGTTAGGTTCTTGTAGTGGCTTTCCAGCTTCTGAAGGATTGCATTGGCTATTTGAGTAGGTAAGGTATTTGAGTGATAGGCTATTCACATATCATCCTTAAATAAAGTTCAATAAATGATATATAATTTTGCATAGATAGTGTGAATCGGAATCATATGACTTGGTTTTCCAAGTTGTGAAGAGATTCATCTTCTCTAGGAGATTTAATCAGGAATTACAAATGGAATTGGTTTTCTTCAAATATTATAAAATAACTGATATCTTTCTTCACTATCTGATCTGTGCTAGATGCCTTTATATCATTTGCACTTTATGATATTTATTTTGTAAACATAATATTATTACTATTGCAATATTATAGTATTAGTAGCAATACATATTAATATTACTATTGTTGTGGAAAAATCCAATGAAAGAAACAAGAGATAGCAACACAAAGCAATACTTCTTACTTTAAGATTCAGAGGTTTATTTCAGCAATAATTTGGAACACACATACAAACATCACTTACATTAAAAACTCATTGCAATGAGGACCAGTGACATAGCAGTCTCAGCAAGGACGGCTATACCCTTTCCCGTCCTAAAACCGCAGAGAGATGGTCAGTAATCTTACACTTTCTGTTGACTCTCTGCTGATCATAACTTTCCACATACCCGTGTACATTGGAACCCACACCCATCAGCTACTTTCAGTTCCCCATTTCTCACAGTTCCAGTCCTTATGTTCTAAATATATTTGAAACAAGCAAGCTTTGTTGTTGTTAGTTGCGAAGTCGTGTCCGACCCATTGCGACCCCATGGACAACGTTCCTCCAGGCCTTCCTGTCCTCTACCATCTTCTGGAGTCCATTTAAGCTCATGCCTACTGCTTCAGTGACTCCATCCAGCCACCTCATTCTCTGTCGTCCCCTTCTTCTTCTATTGCCCTCAATCTTTCCCAGCATTAGGCTCTTCTCCAGTGAGTCCTTCCTTCTCATTAGGTGGCCAAAGTACTTGAGTTTCAACTTCAGTATCTGGCCTTCTAAGGAGCAGTCAGGGTTGATCTCTCTAGGACTGACCGGTTTGATCGCCTTGCAGTCCAAGGGACTCGCAGGAGTCTTCTCCAGCACCATAGTTCAAAGGCCTCAATTCTTTTGCGTTCAGCCTTTCTTATGGTCCAACTTTCACAGCCATACATTGCAACTGGGAAAACCATGGCCTTGACTATACGCACTTTTGTTGGCAGGGTGATGTCTCTGCTTTTTAGTATGCTGTCTAAATTTGCCATAGCTTTCCTCCCCAGGAGCAAGCGTCTTTTAATTTCTTGGCTGCAGTCCCCATCTGTGGTGATCTTAGAGCCCAGGAAGATAAAATCTGTCACAAGCTTAGCAAAAGCATATTGAGTAAAGTACAGTTGCAATTAGGATTACAAATAGCTCCTTTGGATTGTAAAACTGAGCATAGCACAGACTTTGGTTCAATACTTTTTCCATGAGGCCTAAACCTTGCATAAAAGAACAATAGCCAATATTTTCATTTCCCACACTATTATCATTTCTATATTCTATCCTGGCAATGTAAGCAACATTCAAAATATAATCCTATTCTGCATTATTTGGAAGTAAATTCTGTTGCATTGAATGGTAACTCTTAAATATATTTTCAATAAAATGTGTATTTTCTTAATATCCTTAGCTTAGAAAGACCGTGAAGGAAGAGAGAGTGCTTTAGATTTACTGGAGTATAGTGAATTAGACTTCTTTTTTATTTTTCTTAAATTTAGGCTCTTCCAAAATGGACTATGATTGATAGATTGATTTTTTTTAAAAAAAAAAAACTTTATTTATTATTATCATGATTCACTGCACAGTCAGCAGATGTTTAGACTGGATTTTGTGTTTTTCTCCACCTTCAAGTCCTTCCCAAGGGATAGGCAGATTTTTTTTTAATAATATTAAAGGAATGGTCACAGGATGTAAGGTGTTTCAAGTAAAGCTGCCTTTTACAATTGACTAGTGGGGATTTTTGTCAATGCCAATGGTGTTGACATGATGATCCAAACGTTTTGATATTGCATTCAGGTCATATATTACTATTGGTATTTTCTTTGATTTCTTTTGCCAGTTATTTCACTTCTATTTGCTGCATGTCTTTGTGATTTTCTCCAGTTCTTTCTCTTCTGTTCTGCTATCCCCAGGTGCTGCAATATCCACTATCCAGTCTTCTTTGTTTTTCTTATTGACAATTCTTAATTCTGTGGTGTTGTGTGGCAGATGCATGTCTGTTTGAATTCTAAAATCCCATAGCACTTTAGCTTCTTCACTTTCTATTACTTTGATTATTTTGTGATCCTACCAGTTCTTGCTTGCAGGCAAGTGGTATTTAATTCCAGAAAAACCAATGCACCATTGTTGCTGCTTTGCCATGCTCTTGTTTGTAACCAGTCTGTACGAATTTCTTACAACAGCTGATTTGGTGGTCCATTGTTTCTTCAGCTTCTTTGCAGAGATAGCATTTGCTATCTTCTCAGTTCTGGCTTTATATGAATTTAGTTTTAAGGCTTGGTTTTTTGCAGCCAGTCCCTCTGCCTTTTAGTTCAATTTTCCTGCTCTTAGCTATTGCCAGTTCTTGTTATCTTCTTTGCCTGGTAGGGTTTTTTTTTTTAAAAAAATTATACTGGCCATGTGATACTTTGCCTTGCCATGTTTCTTTCGTACTCTTTATTTGGTCTTTCTTATAGGCCAGTTTAGTTTCTTTGGTATTTAGTAAGCTTTCATGATGTACTAGCTTCAGTGCATCTTTTTCACTACTCTTCAAATATTCCTCCAATGTCCTCGTTTTTTCTTCTGCTCTCTGGTATACTCGAAACATTCCACATCCACCCATGCTACTTATTAACAGAATTATCAAAATTGCACAGTGAATGAGTGGCATGATTCATTGTCATTATTTTTCTGGTTTTCCTATTTGCTTTTAGTTCTGCTTAAGTCCAGTCCACTACTCTAGCTGTGTATCTAATGATTGGAAGTGCCCAGGTATTAGCCTTGATGTTATTTCTTCCACTGAGTTTGGGCTTTAAGATATTCTTTACTCTGTATTCACAATGTATTCACCACTAGCCTTCTTCTTGATTTCATTGTGCTTGATGTTGCCAGTTTAAAGGATGTGCAAAGATCTTCTTCATCCAGATTCTACCAGTTCATATTTAAGTGAAAATTGGATTTAAAAAATGTAGACTGCACACTTTTTAGTGTTAAGATCCTGTTTAGGCCTGCTGCATTATAAGATGATAAAACATTGAGGTCTACCACCTCAAAATTTAAATGCATATGTATCATCTTTTAAATCCTTTTTAAGATAATTTAGATCCCTCGATTTTATTTATTTATTCATTCATTCATTTATTTAAAAACCAAATACAAAGAGCTACCCCAACCAACATTGAACATTAAAAATGAGATACTGTCTCCATTTGCTATACATATGAAGAACAGTTACAGGAAATGAGTATGTCTAATCTAATGAAAAGAATGACTAGGGGAGACATGATAGTAGTGTTCCGATATTTGATGGGTTCCCCCAAAGATGAGGGAGTCAAACTATTTTCCAAAGCACCAAAAGGCAAGATGAGAAACAATGGATGGAATCTAGCCAAGAAGAGAAGCAAGAGAGACTGGACAGCCATTTGTCTGGAATGGTATAGGGTCTCCTGCCATGGGCAGGAGATTGGACTAGAAGACCTCCAAGGTCCCTTCCAATCTATTATTCTATGCTTTATGTTCTCAGAATGTACAAAGATCAGATCCTGGAAGCATCCCAAAGTCCTCCAGTTGAGAAAGTCACAAATCCAGCCAAGAATAGTAATGCTGTGATGATAATGATCACACCAGGCTTTTGTTTGTTTTTTGACAACCTCATTCCCATCTCATTGCACTGAACTTCAATATCTTAGATTATGTTTCACAAGTTTTCAAGAATACTCTTATATGTTGTATTCACTGAAAAGACTCTTCTGTATGTGATATTCATTGAAAACATTGAAATAAGACTTTTCTGGCCAAGCATTATCTTGGCTTTGCAGATTATATTGTTTTGTTTTATGTTTTTCTTGAGATCTGTATCCTGCGGGAGTCTTTTCTTGTGGCTGCTTATTTGTAAGAAGCCTTTCCCCCCCCCCCTCCTTTCCTTTCTTAACAGTAATAGCATCATGAGGTCTGAATATATAATGGATGAAGGTCATTCTTTATAAGAATCCTCTCAGTTTCTCAGTAGTTTAGCCTATCAATCTGCACGGAGTTCTGAAAATGTCACCTTGCAAAAACCATATGGTGTGCTTTGGCAGGAAATTAGAAAGAGCAAAAACAATGTCAAAAGATGGTTATTAATTTTTCCATTTCTGACTTTGTTGACAGAGAGAACAATTGTATCTTTTTTACCCAGAGTGTAAAGAATAGAAACTTTTTTAAAAATTGGATTACAATACGCCAACCTTAGTTGGCTTTTGTATTTAGTAACACAAGACCCTGTGGGAGATTAATCATGATTTGAAGAGTAGAGAAAGTATCTAAAATAGAGTTTAATGCAAGATGAAAAAAAATGAAAAGCTTAAAGGGAGAAATACATTGTAGACAATAAGTACAGAAAGCAGTTATTTGGGATTAGTCCAGGAAAAGAAATTTTCTTTTCTTTCTTTCTTTCTTTCTTTCTTTCTTTCTTTCTTTCTTTCTTTCTTTCTTTCTTTCTTTCTTTCTTTCTTTCTTTCTCTTTCTTTCTTTCTTTCTTTCTTTTTTGCCGCTTCTTTTCAATTAGCTGAAAGAATTTAATTTAGAAATGATTTCAAAGGAGAGAAAAATTTAAGTGAAATTCTCATGAGTTGTTCCAAAACATGGGGCAAAGTAAGTGATCCCATCTCCGTTGCATTTCACTCTCTACTGCCTCTCTGTCATTCCAAAACTCCATTAAATATTTATCCTTCCCCAGAAAAATTCAGCATTTATCATCTGCCAAGCATCCACAAATATATTGAAATATAGGTAGTCCTTGACTTACGACTGCAATTGAGCACCAAATTTCTGTTGTTAAGTGAGACAATTGTTGTGAAATTTGCTTCATTTTATGACCTTTCTTGCCACAGCTGTTAAGCAAATCATTGCAGTTGTTAAATTAGTAAAGCGGTTGTTAAGTGAATCTGACTTCCCCATTGACTTTGCTTGTCAAAAGGTCACAAAAGGGGATCACATGACCCCAAGACCTGGCAACCATCATAAATATGAGTCAGTTACCAAGAATCTCAATTTTCATTATGTGACCGTGGAGATGCTGCAACAATGAAAAATGATTATAATGATCACCCTTTTCAGTGCCATTGTAACTTTGAATGGTCACTAAATGAACTGTTATAAGTCAAGGACTACCTGTATTTCAAATGGACATTAATGCCTAGATCTACTTGGGACCAGCATCACTTCTTATTATGCTAATAGTGCAGGCTTGGATAATCAGCTGCTTAACAGAATAATATGCAGACCTGTAACAGGTTCTTTACAGCACACCTAAATAGCAATGTCTGGCATATGCTATGGTTTTCTACCCCTATCCCATTTTATACCACTGACAGCCCCTGATATAAGCAAGGATGCTCATTATATAAAGTTTGCTATATAATGGTCTTGATCTCCATGGGCTGGTATCCATCGCTCCTAAAAATTTAATGACTAATAAAGGAGAATATTTGTAGGGTTGATATGAAAGGTCCTTGGTGGTCTCTGAGCTTGCTTGTTTTCTTGATGTTACCTAGTTTGGGTAATGAAACATCTGCAAGAAAACAAGCAAGCTCAGAGACCACCAAGGACCTCTCACAATTTAATGACTGATCAAGCAAACAAGCAAATATAATAATGTGTAGGAATGACTTGAGAGACATAAGCGAGAGCCAAAGGCTGAGCAACTGGCATGGAAAAGACGAAGGGACCCTCCTAGTTTTCCAGAGAGTAAAAGGAAAGGAGATGAAAAATAGTTTCAGTCTTGCAATTTCCTGTCTGTGAGAACAACTAATCAGTGGAATGGCTTGCCCCCAGAAGTTGTGGGTGCTCCATGACTGGACATTTTAAGAAGAGTCAGTCCAGAATTGGGTAGGGTGCCCTGCTTGAGCAGGGGTTGGACTAGAAGAGTTCAGGGTCCCTTCCAATTCTGTTATTCGGTATTATGTTGATGTAACCTTAGAATAAAGGTAGAGCTAATACTAATACTTAGCCCAGCTAATACACAAGGCTAACAGCAAGTAACTAAAAATTGCACAAGAACATACTGTATGCAAATGTGCAACTGCAGGCAGAAAAAATCCTATACCCAAAATAACACCTTGATTTCTTAAATGTATTTTTTAAGAAGATGCAATTTTGTTGAATACATATATCCTGCCTAATTCCAGCTTTATCTCCATGATATTTCTGGAATATTGATGAGCAAAAGCAAAATAGAACTAATGTTGTTAGTGCTCACATGTTATGAAGATATTTCCCATGAGGTTTCATAAGGAGTAACCTTGTGAGACATCATTGGCCAGAAACCAATTTATCCTTCTCCCAAATCTGCAACATTTTTACTTCTGTCTATTAACAGTTCTAAGAAGCTTCTAGGAAATTGGGTCAACAAGGCCCAATTCTGAAAAGTATCCTGGCTAATAATGTAAATTGCTAATTAGAAGTCCATCTGAGTTGTGTATTTTATTCCGGTAAAGGACTCAAATATATTCTGTCTTCACACAAAAGTAGAATAGATATATCAGCTTATACCCTTAGTTTAATTAGACATGTGTATTTGCATGTTCTAATATAGTAGTAGCCATAGCAACAAAAGAGAAAGTGTATCTCTTATGATACTTTTAAAATTTTTGTGTCAAACTGTTATGAAGGCAAAAAAAAAAATGTGGACAGCTCTAAACAGAAGGAAACAAATGTTTTAAGTTCCAGTTTTAACCTTCAAAAGAAGCCCGCAGATCTGGTTAAATGGGTGTCCATTTAGGTCAGTGCTGCCAATTTTGTAATTAAGCTGTACATTAAATAAACTGAACTATATCACAGTTTTAATCATATGAAATAGATCAGGAATATAAATACAATACCTTTTTCTTTTTCCTGATAGTCTATAATGTACAAATCAAATATTAAAGATTAAAAGGCAAAGTAAATGCTTTCAATACATTTTTCCTTTTCAATCAGTTAATGTGCATCATGGCTGGAATTTATTAACTTACTGTGACCCTCCCTATCCCATTTACATACACATAATTGATTGATTGATTGATTGATTGATTGACATTTTCTCCCACACTGAACTGTTTAACTATTTACATTACAGTAATACTTTATAGATAAACTGATATATTTATTCAGTTTGTATAGTTATTTACAGGCCTTTTCAGTAATTCCATAAAGCTGCTGCATTACTTGATAATCAAATGTGTTTGCTTAAGGTGAATGCATTCATGGAATCCTAGAATTGAAAGAGGCCATTTAGACCAGACACGTCAAACTTGCAACATCACCTGACGCCACGCAACTTATCGGGACAATTTTGCCATTGCCGGCAATGGGGTGGGCGTGGCTACCGTGTGACGCATCCAGCCCGCAGGCTGGCAGTTTGACACCCCTGATTTAGACTATTAAGAATAACCCCTGGTCAATACAGTAATCCAACATAAAGCATCACTGAAAGTATGATCTTTGCATAAATATATCCAGTGACTCTATCTTTTCTGTGAATAATTGGTTCTCTATAAGACTTTTCACCCTGTTAGGAACCTTGTTTTCTAATGTTCAATCAGAACCTGCCTTTCTGTAAGTTAAATCTATTATCCCGTGCCATGTACTCTGGAATGATAGAGAAAAGGTCTTGTTGTCTTCTGAGCAACACATTTCAACTAGCTGAAAAGAGTTTCCCTGTCTCCCTCTGTTCCAGATTAAGTCTTCCCTTCTGAAGACTAAATATTCTGACTTTTTCAGTCTCACTTCACTTCTAGTTTCCTGTTGACTTGCTCTCTGAAGCTGTTCCAGTTTTTCTGAATCCTTCTTTAGAGTTCAGTGCCCCAAACTGGATATTATACACGTACATGCAGTGGTGGGATTCAAATATGTGAACAACCGGTTCTCTGTGTGGATGCCACTTCCGGAAGTCCATTCTGGGCCTGGGCAACAAAAAATTAGCTACCGGTTCTACCAAAGTGGTGCAAACTGGCTGAATCCCACCACTGCATACATGCAAATTAAAATGGATCTTTTACTGTTGAAGCAGCTAAACGGTTCTTTAAACAGTTGACGGTCGGTCCCACTGCTAACTCATATCCAGTTTGCAATCCAATCATGTCCAGTTCTTGCTATGCCAGGAAGTTTTTCACAAGCACAGTTACCAAGCCATATGTCCCCATCCTATAAGAACATTTTATTTTTATTTATTTATTTTGTTTCCCTGGAGAAGAACATTGCATTTGCTTCTTTTAAATTTCATTACGTTATTTTAAGCCTGTTTCTCTAATCTATATAAAATGGTTTTTTTAATTTCAGTTTTTGTCTTATAGTGCATTAACTATCTCCCCAAAATTGTACATCTGTGAATTTAATTTGGATCTTTTCATCCAAAACATTAAGAAAAATGTTGAAAAGTAAAGCACCTAACACTGAACTTGATAACATCTTCCTGAACACTTTAGTTTGATAAGGAAAATTAGACTACAATTTTCAGTCCAACTACTGTTCCCGTATGCTTATACTGTTG
Organism: Azemiops feae; assembly: GCA_023970755.1. NCBI lineage: Eukaryota > Metazoa > Chordata > Lepidosauria > Squamata > Viperidae > Azemiops > Azemiops feae. The sequence goes on along the minus strand of JALGBA010003888.1, from coordinate 2,424,394 downwards.
CCTTGATTTCAATTTCTTTGCTTTTTTTCCTTTGTTCTTACATTTCACCATATGCATTTTACTTTCTGTAACTGTCTTGACAGTTGTATAAAAATAGGATATCTATGGAAATTCTCAATCACTGAGTCATGGTTGTCCAAAGGAGCTTTTTCCAAAAGGCAACTGGACTAACTTGGTTTTTTTCCTTTGAAAACATTTTGCTTCTCATCCAAGAAGCTTCTTCAGTTCTAATTGTTAGGACTGAAGAATCTTCTTCGGTGAGAAATGAAACATTTTCAAAGGAAAAAAATAAGAAAGTCCAGTTGGACTTTTGGAAAAAGTACCTTTGAGAGAAAAGTGGGATATAATACAATAATAATTACTTATAAATTCACCAGAGGCATTGCTCTCCTTTAAGACATGGATGATAGGATGTTGGAGACAAAATGGGCAAATGAATATAGACAATGTAGCGTCCTTCTGTTATATATGATCCTAAATGTATATTACCCAAATAGATACATAGAAATTCAGATTTCAGAGAAAAAAATCACATACAACTGCTCAAATTTCAGTTTCTTTCACCAGTAGAGAGATGAGAGTCAAAGGATTCTAAGAAGTAGTAATAATATCCATTGCAGAGTATAATTATTCCTTTTTTTCAGTTCATCCTTGTATTTAATTGAAGAGCTAACTAAAATAAAATATATTCACCTTATAATATGAGGTTGGAATGGACACTTTGATCTCTTTCTTTTAAATTTTAGATTATATAGAGACAGGCAGCTGACAGATCTGATCTGATATATTGCACAAATCAAACATATTGCTGCCAAAAAAGATTTTTTATACTTCTTTCTATATAAATCTAAATGTACCTTTCTTATTTCTTCCAAAAATTCAGTCTAAGTCAGTGGTGGCGAACCTATGGCACGGGTGCCAGAGGCGACACTCAGAGCCCTCTCTGTGGGCACGCGCGCCGTCACCCCAGTCCTAGGCCTTCAGCTGGGTTTTATAAAACCTTTTCGCTTTAGGCCTCCGACGCCGTGTGCAAAAAAAAAAAAAGGTTCAATCAGTCAATTTCAACTTCTCGCGGGAAAAAAAAAGATCTTGCAAAGTTGGAATTGATTGATTGAACTTTTTAGTCCCACCCAGTCTGCCATTACCACTGCAGCCACGCCCACCGAATGGGCCCCGCCCTCCCAATTGGCCACACCCACCCAATGGGCCACGCCCATCCGGCACCCGACGATACGTAGGTAGGTTTTGGATTGCAGTTTGGGCACTCGGTCTCTAAAAGGTTCGCCATCACTGGTCTAAGTTTTGGATTGTTCTTCTCTGTGTCATCTTTGTAAGAGATTGGATTGAAGAGTGACCTGTTGACCCTTGAATTTTATGAATTAGAATCAAATGTTAGTCTTCTGTTTTGCAGAGTCAAGCCTCACTCATGAATGGTTGTCATTATGGATGTACTAAAATATTTTATATTCTTTATTTGTTTTTCATAATCCATTCTATTTTTTTGTATTTATTATTCATTACTAGTGGAATAATGGTGGTTTTGTTAAATTCAGAAGTACATTTCCACTATGAGAAATGGAATCACATTTTCTATTTTCTTACTCAATTAATCCTTATTTCTATTCAATTATTCTTTATGATCTTTGCTTCTATTGAAACAGCTTGTCTTTTATCTTCCTTCAATTCAGATATGATACATTTTGTTGTTGTTTTCCTGAAATATTATTTCCTGCTTCAATAAAAAAAAATGTACGAAGCAGGAAACCTGTTCAGTAATATTAGTAAATATTGAAAATAATCAGTTTAAAATGTCAGTCATAATGTTTTCTAAGACAGAGATAGGTATTATGCTTCAACTTATTTTCCAAAGCACCTAAAGGCAAGACAAGAAGCAATGGTTGGAAACTAACTAAGGTGAGAAGCAATCTAGAACTAAGAAGAAATTTCCTGACAGTGAGAACAATAAACCATTAGAACAGCTTGCCTTCAAAAGTTTTGGATGCTCCATCACTGGAGGCTTTTAGAAAGAAACTGGACAGCTATCTGTCTGAAATGGTATAGGATCTCCTGCTCAAGCAAGAGATTGGACTAAAAGACCTCCAAGGTTCCTTCCAACTTTAATGTTCTATGTTCTTTAACACCCAAAAGTACCAGCCACCATGCTGCAAATTAAAGGCCAAAAACATGTGGAAGATCAGAAATAGTCCACACTTCTGCCTCTGCCACTGAAAATAGATAAGTTTGTCTACTTGGATAAAACATCTTAAACAAACATCAAAAACTCTTAGGTAAACCAAATATCTGAAAATGAAGCCTTAAAACTGAATATGAAGATGATGAAGTCATGAATAACCTCTACATTTAAGAATGATTATCAACAATATACAAACCAAACTAGGGTAGTGATGTACGGCTTGGGGAAAAAAATTGGGTTCAGTGATGTCTCTGTACCTCTGTACCTAAAAAAAATAAATCAAAAATATGCAATTAGTAGTTTTCCTATGATACTTTATGAATGTGAAAGTTTGACTTTGAAGAAGTAGTTTAGAAAGAGTTTTGATGCTTTTGAACTCTGGTGTTGAAAAAAACAATCTTGAGAATACCAGGGATAGCTAAATAAATGGAACATCAAACAAACCAGCTGAGACTTGTTACCCAAGGCACAAATAAGCAGGCTCAAACATAAACATTTTGGATAAAAAATGCAGAGACCCAGCTTTGAAAAATCCATAATTTTGGAAATGTGCAAAGGAAGAGAAGAGGAGAATTACTAGAACTCGGGTGAACTTGATTACAATTGTGATGGGTGCAGTATTGGGGGAATCACAAGGTTAAGTTGGGAAAAAATCTTGTTAAACAAGGTCAATCTATGTGGTTGCTAAGAACTATTGCCAATCTGGCCCATATTCAATCAGTTGACAAATACAAGAACAGAGGCTGGAGTGATAGCAAAGTACAAAGTTGAGGCCCAAAGTTGAGGCAGAAAAGAACTGTCTATCTAAACAAGTGAAAGCTGGGTCAGAAATGGGCTAAGAATAGATATCTGGAAAGACAGCAAGGGAAGATTAGGCAGTTGTTAGAGTCATTTGTTTCAGCTTCTTCTGTTCTCTATATTGACTGTGACAGTTTTGGAACATTCTGCTTTTATTCAGTCTCATTTCTGCTTCTATCAGCTAAGGATATTACTATTGTAGTTTCTGATGTTTGACGTACACACTGTAATCTTGTCCTCGCCACTGTGTTCCTTATTGCTGCTTGATATAATTATTGTTTTGTCCTTTGTTTCAGGAGAGTTGCCCAGAAAAAAAAATGCCCATTTTCTGCAACTGTTTCTTTTTTCTCACTTACATGCTCATGTACCAACAATGCTGCCCTGTTTTCATACTATTGAGTCCTCTACCCGCATTTAGAATGCATGGACACTAGTTTTCTGCTTTGATTTTAAGTCACTGCTCAGGAATTGATTTATTGTGTCACTCACATAGTCTTTATGAAAACCACAGATGGTGATGCATTACGTAGCTTCATTGGGATGTTAGTTTTTTTTTTAAAAAGAAAGAGTTGTGAATATTGTTTATTTATTTATGTTTAGGATTTATAAGGCTGTCCAACTCAAACAATGTGACTCTGGGTGGTGTAGAGCATAAAATGCAAATAAGAGAGAGAGAGAGAGAGAGAGAGAGAGACTATATAGCAATAAACAAATGCAATATAAGAAAAATATTGACTAGCAGATATTCAATTGGTCTCTAATGTGTTGGGTAAGTCTCTTAACCCATTTCCTATTGGTGAGAAGATTTAGTCATTATATATCAGGCAGGAGTACAGGGGCAATCTCAGAAAAGACATGCTTCTTAAGTCCTGTAAGACAACAAGATTTAAAGGATCTGGTACATACTCTCCCTTTTGTGTGAGTCAAGGACAAATGTTCTTGGGAGGAGGCAAAGCTGCAATTAACATGGTGTAATACAAGTAGTCCTCGACTTACAACCGCAACTGAGCCCAATTTTTTTGTTGGCTAAGTGAGACATTTGTTAAATGAGTTTTGCCCATTTTACGATGTTTCTTGCCACAATTGTCAAGTGAATCACTGCAGTTGTTAAGTTACTGTCATGGTTGTTAAGTGAAAGTGGCTTCCCCATTGACTTTGCTTGTCAGAAGGTCACAAACAAGGATTCATATGACCCCAGAACACTGCAACCTACATAAATTTGAGTCACTTGCTAAGCATCCCAATTTTGATCATATGACCATGGGGATATCTGCCATGGATGTAAGTATGAAAAATGAACATAAGTCAATTTTTTTCAGTGACATTGTAACTTTGAATGGTCACTAAACAAACTGTTGTAAGTTGAGGACTGCCTGTAGTTCAGCCGAGAAGTGATGCATGTGTGAATGACCACGAATAGCCCTCCCAGTCCAGGAATGGTTGCAATTGATGCAGAAGATGCCATTGTGAAAAGGCCCCCCGGCTCTGTTCTTTGAGCAGGATCTGCAAACTCAGAAAAATTCCAGATTACGCACCAAGTCTGAATGTAATAGTGCCACGACATCCATAACCAACTATGGAAACTCTGCAACCCCCAGATTTTGGGGACTTAAAGCTTACAACCACTCTGTGGCGAGTTTGAGTCACAACCTGTTCTTCCTCATTCAGTATTAAGGAACTATTCATACATTTTAATACAGGTTCATTAAAAGCAATATTCCTCCTGTATATTTTTTAAAACAGAAAAGTAGTCAGTAATATAAAATGAGACAAATGCAAATTGTCTGCCTCTTCCTTGTCACATTCTGCATCTGTGTTTAACTACGTGATTTGTTCCCCCTGCCCCACAGCAGGTGCGAGAGTGCCAAACGTCATTTGCCTTTCAATGAAATTATTTTCATGCATTCTTCCAAATACTTAATTACTCTGTTGATTCTTTCTTGTTTTCATGAATATCATTGTTTCAAATAAAGGAGGAATGATTTAAATAGCCACAATTAGCAAATAATTCCTTCCCTGGGTTGAATTTTGCAATAAACATGATGACTTTTATTGGGAGAAGAATTATGTTCTGCCTTTTATGAAATTGTTTGATGGCCTTTAATTGTATATAAGGGCCATCTTTAGTTGTCTATATTGATTCATCTTAGGGATTCCCATTAGAGATGCAGGTTCCCAGCATGAACTCATGAACACTTTACCACCCAGTAATCAAATCTATTCTTTTCCAGCCAGAACATTTCAATTTCTACACAACTTAACACCTAGAAAGAGCTATACATTTTTAATAAGTGCTTGCACTCTCTGGCTGAAGAATCTTGATAAATAGATTGCTTTTTTCATTTAATAGCAAATTAGAAATGAAAATGAGCAGCAATGCACACTTTCTCTGAAAAAAAGCAAACATTTACCCCTGCAAGTAGACTAGAGGGGGGTTGAATATTGGCAGTGATAAACAGTCTGCATAGAGAGATATGACTTGTTTATTCTATAGGATTTTATTTTAAAAATCAGAGTTATTGACCACTTTGAAAAATGACTATTTGAAGGTTGCAAAACTCCTGCTACACTTTAAAACTTTGCAAGAGCTTTTGTAATAGCTGGTTTCTAACAGTTCAGAGGACCATGTATTAAAAACTAGCTGCAAGTTTCTGGGTTATCGGGGAAGAGAGCTACTTCCTCGTTAGATTATAGGAAGGCTGTTAGAATGAAAATCAGAAAGTTCTAAATGAAAAATATTTCAGTTGCTAGGATTCTGGTAACCCCATTCTGTTCATCTCAATAAAATCTTGCTTTAAAAAAAAAAACACCTCTGTAGAAAACATGCTTAGTGAAGAATCACTTTTTTAAGGGAACTGCCAAAAAAAAAAAATCTGACAGTTTACAGAAAAAGACTTTTTAAGAATTTTGAGCCACTGTGCAGATTATTACTGCAATACTATATGAATTTAGTCAGCAATCACTTATTAATTAAACTGAGAGCTTACCAGATTTGATTCATGGCTTGCTTATTGGATCGCAGAGATAACCTTACCTCAAAGATACTGTGATAATTTTTTTCTAAAAGACCTAGCTTGTGGAAGATCTGCAATTTCCTGTCTATAGACAATGATAAGATTAATAGCCTGGTAATATATTATTTGGCTGAGGGCTGGTTTAGTCTAGTGGTTAAGGCACCAGGTTAGAAACTAGGAGAGTGTGAGTTCTAGTCTTGCCTTAAGGATGAAAGCTGGCTTGGTGTCTTTAGACCACTCACTCTCTCTCTCTGTCAGGCTCAGACAACAAGCAGTCAGTCAGTTCCTATCACAACAAATGGATCAACATTCGATTGATCTGAAAAAAACAATACAAATTCTGCATTTGCAGGAAAAAGATAGGAAGAAAAAAAATCTTTGGCAACCAGTTGAGCAAGCAGAGAAAAAGACTCCTCTTCTTCCTTTTTTTTTTTTTTTTTTTTTGAAGATAGGAACATTTTCTTTTCTCCAATCTTTGGGTACTGTATCCATCTTCTGTTTTTTTCAAGGTTCTACAAGGTTCTTCAAGGTTCTTGTAATCCCTGGTGGTCTCTATCGAACTAATTTCCTGATAGCTCCATCCAAGAACCAACCAGGTCTGAACCTCTTTATTTTACTTTAAGATCCTCCAGATTTGGTTCGATACTGTGCTATATCAATGTGATCCAATTTACCATAACAGAGTAACTTGTTCAGGTTCACTTTAAGTTAATAATTCTTAACTGCCTTGAATCTGCTAGGTTTGACTTTCCCTTCTTTCTAGTTTCCAAGTTTTGAAAAGTTCCAAGTTTCAGAAAAGCAGATGTGTCAAGCGTAGGAAATCAGGAAGTCCGGGCAGTTCAACTGAATATAAAGATTTATTGCAAGCTTAAGCTCTCTACAAGAATCTGAATTATTAACAGTCAAAGCAAATTGGTGGCAGATAAAAATCAATGGAATTCAGGGTGGGCTGGACTTAGATCTCTTTTGGGCAGGAAGGGATTCAAGGCTGATTATACATTTGACCCCTCCCTCAAGCTCAGCCTGGGTGTCTCCTACAAGATAGCTACTTTTAAAACTGGGAAGCTGGTCAGTTTATTACCAAACCAAACTGCATTCCCTTTCTATCTCAAAATCTTTTTCATCTCCATGACCTAATATTGTTACAACCTTCCCAATCCCATTACTTCCACCATACCTACCAGTATTGGAAGGCAATTTCTTATGCTTGGTTCATTTCATGTTATTTGTTATTAGTTCCAGGCCAATGGCAAATACTTGTTAAATAATAGTTAATTGATCATTCACTTTTCTTTCTTTTTCCATTTCTAGCATAACAAAACTAAAGACAATTGAGTAGTTACATTAGGACTCCGTTGCTCTTCCTATTTTTTCCCATACAGTATTCCTATATTTTCAGTTCATTTTTATCAGTTGTACATGAATAAAAACTTAAAAGAATTTTGCTTTTGTTTAAAACATTCACGGAGGCTGCTTGCCTATTACTAGAATTACTGTGATATATAATAATAATGATAATGATAATGATAATGATAATGAGGATGATAATAATAACAACAACAACAACAACAACATCCACATCTGCCTATCCCAGGTCCTTGGGAAGGACTCGATAGGTAGACAAAAATGCCAAATCCAGTCTGAACATCTGGCTGACTGTGCAGTGATCAATAATAATAATAATAATAATAATAATAATAATAATAATAATAATAATAATAATAATAATAATAATAATAATAATAATAATAATAATAATAATAATAATAATAATAATAATAATAATAATAAAGTTGGAAGGGACCTTGGAGGTCATCTAGTCCAACCTCATGCTCAGGCAGGAAACCCTATACCATTTCAGACAAATGGCTGTCCAGTCTCTTTTTAAAAACTTCCAGTGCTGGAGCATTCACAACTTCTGGAGACAGGTTGTTCCACTGATTAATTGTTCTAACTGTCAAAAAATTTCTCCTTAGTTCTAGGTTGCTTCTCTTTGGTTAGTTTCCATCCATTGCTTCTTGTCCTGCCTTCAGACACTTTGGAGAATAGCTTGACTCCCTCTTCTTTATGGCAGCCCCTGAGATATTGGAACACTGCTATCATGTCACCCCTTGTCCTTCTCTTCATTAGACTAGACATACCCAATTCCAGCAATCCTTCCTGATATACTATTATATTTCTTCTTTGCAATTAATTTAGAGCATGTAGGACAAACTAATCATGAACTGAATGAAATTCAGCATTATTATTAGGAAGTTTTCCAAAAAGACACAAGTAATGCAATATTTAAAGCAGATGTGGAAGCATTATGTAGGAAGAAACCATTGATATATATGCCAAATTAGTTAACAGCTGGAATTCTATTCTAGAATTCTGTGAAAGACTTTGGATCTGAAGATTCTATGTGAGATTATTTAAATGAATTTCCAAAACAAATCTCTCAGACATCTCTAATTTCATTTGGATTCAGAAGCGCTTCTTCTGTACATGCATGGATGCTGCTTCTTTGAATCAAATTAATCCAACACAATTTGAAGCATCAAATTAACTATTTGATTGAAACCAAATCAGTGATTCAGATTGGAGCTGATTTGCTGGAAGCAAGATCACAGATGTGTTCATCTCTAGTATAATTATCGGGCCATTTCCAAAAGTTCTTATTTGCTTCAATATCTTTTTTTTTTTACCAACTCTAAAGCATTTTATAGCAATTTTCCTTAAGTTGTAGCTTAGAGTAACTTTGCCAATAAATATCGAAATAGATGAGATATATAAGAATAAATGTTGGAAATGCCACAACATTTTGTCATCAGTGATGGTCATATAAAAAAATTCAAACCTGCTGGGAAGAAATGCCTTCAAATATTCAGAAAACTCTAAAAAATAAAATGTGAGCTGAAATCACTTTTTTAAAGGTATAATTGCAAAAACTATAAATTAAAATTTACCAAGATATATGATAGTTGGGGAAACGAACTTGGCACGCTACTGGAAAAGAGCAACTTGGCCAATGATATTAAATTGGAGCAGTGGCAAAATTGACAGTATATATATCCATAATGAAAATATGCCCAAATGTAAGTAGGAATGGATACCTTATATATATATACACACTATACAACAAGGGAAATTTAGTTATTGGTGATATGGCTTCTAGGACAAGAATCATGAGTTCAATCAAAAATAACAAATGAAATAAGTAGATATTAGCAGTCATCCTCAATGTTCCATATAAAAAAGAAAATATTTGGATTAGGGTTCAATAGAACAAAAGGAAGGGAAATCGATAAAACAGGACTAAAAAGGCTTTCCACAATGCCTTTTTAACTTCTATAGCTGTTTTTCTTGCTTTGCATTTTGTAAATTTTTACAGAGAGTAGAAATGGGCCATGTGAGCAGCAGGCTGGTGTGCACGCATGCGCACAGCTCAATTCATGCGACCGGTGGGCCAGCGTGCACATGCATGCACGCACAGCTCGACTTGTGCAAGTTGAGCTGTGAGCACGTTCGTGCCAGCCCGCCGCTTGCATGTGTTGAGCTCACGTGGCCCTGTTGCAAATAGGCCACGATCCAGTAGTGGGTCGCAGTTCAGAGGTTGGGGACCCCTGTTCTAAAGAGACCACCAAAAACTCTTAAAAGCTTAGATTAGAAAAAAAAATAGTTTTTTACATTGTCCATGTTGTCAAGGAAAACACATTTTATGACCAGATTTTGTCTATATATGCATGCATATTTTACTGTTGGTATGGATATTCAGTATATGCAACAAATGAAAAACGAGAGCTATTTCCTTCTTCAGCAAATAATGGAATATCCTCATTGGTCTGAGGCATATATGAAAAATCTCCTGCCTCCAATTCCCTCCCATTACCCCCTTATAATTTGAAACCCAATCTGTTTATGCGACAAGTTGCCAAATATTATATTCATGTTAAAAAGAAAAAAAATACATCTGCTCATTTCCTTTTCCTTCTTGTTGATTAACTGTTCTTTAGTTGGAGAACAAGAAAATAGCCATTCACTGACATGCTACTTTCCAATTAGAGCAGTTAGCATTGCACTGACATTTTACTACAAATACTAATGGTTTGTGGCATTAATGTTTTATTTTTATTAATGGCACAGTTTACAATTTTCAGTGTTTAGCATTTACTGCTAATTTGAAAATACAGAGTTGGATTGAATCAATAAATTTAGAAGACAAGCTCCAACATTATCATAAGATTTAATATGTGTATGGAACTGGAACACATCAGAAAAATGGATACTACACTTATTAAGAATATTCAGCTGAAAGGCACAGTATATATTTGATACTCCAGTACTCCAGCAACAAGGAAGAATAGCATTATACCTTATCTCATTGTCTGCTATCTTCTGGGCTTCTTTGACACTGGTTTGATCCCTTGTGACATACTAGCTTATACAATTTGGTTTCCTATTTTGAATAGATATTGATTCGTCCCACAGGTCAGCTAATTTAAATACCACCCTCCTTTTATTGTTGTTGTTGTTGTTGTTGTTGTAATGACATGTACTTTTATGTGCTTGTCAGAAGATCACAAAAGTGGATCATGTGACCCCAGGACACTGCAACCGTCATAAATATGAGTCAGTTGCCAAGTGTCTGAATTTTGGTAACATGACCATGCGGATGCTACTGTGGTCCTAAGTGTGAAAATTGGTCATAGGTCACTTTTTTCAGTGCTTTTGTAACTTTGAACAGTCACTAAATGAACTGTTGTAAGTCGAGGACTACCTGTAGTAGATTTCCCCCCACATGTCAGCTAACTTCAACATATTTTGTTTTAGTTTTGTTGTTGTTGCATTGGCCTTCATTTGTATAGGGATTTCAGTTGCTTTAGAACAGGAGTGTCAAACTGGTGGCCCGTGGGCTGGATGCGTCACATGTAGGCCATGCCCCCCCAGCTCTGCAAAGACAAAAAACGTCATGATACATCACGTGACGCATTCAAGTTTCACACTCGTGCATTAGACAAAGAGAGGAGTTGAAGAGTAATGAACAACAAGGCAGTCTGTTGGAATAAGCACTTGCAGCTCTCCATGGTGCTGAAACTACCTACCTGCCTTTCTGCAGATACATCAACCTGCCACACTCTTGTTGATTGTTGGATTTGGAAACTGCCACAAAAGTTATGTATCTGTCTGGAGGAGGAGCCAAGATGGTGATTTACTAGCACAGGGATAGGCAACTATGGCAATATTACAACCTGTGGGCTTCAATTCCAGCAGAGCTAGCTCAGGGATTCTGGGAGTTGAAGTCCACAGGTAATAATAATAATAATAATAATAATAATAATAATAATAATAATAATAATAATAATAATAATAATAATAATAATAATAATAATAATAATAATAATAATAATAATAATAATAATAATAAAGTTGGAAGGGACCTTGGAGGTCATCTAGTCCAACCCCCTGCTCAGGCAGGAAACCCTATACCATTTCAGACAAATGGCTGTCCAGTCTCTTCTTAAAAACTTCACCGCTTCTGGAGCATTCACCGCTTCTGGAGGCAGGTTGTTCCACTGGTTAATTGTTCTAACTGTCAGGAGGTTTCTCCTTAGTTCTAGGTTGCTTCTCTCCTTGATTAGTTTCCATCCATTGCTTCTTGTCCTGCCTTCAGGCGCCTTGGAAAATAGCTTCACTCCCTCTTCTTTGTGCCCCTGAGATATTGGAACACTGCTATCATGTCCCCCCTCGTCCTTCTCTTCATTAAACTAGACATACCCAATTCCAGCAGCCGTTCCATAGTTGCCATAGTTGCCCATTCCTGCACTAGCAGCTTCTGAAATATGTGTCTGTCTAAAAAGGGGATGAAGAGGACCTGATGATGTTGTTTTATATCTCTGCATCACAGCATTGGCCTTACACTGTTCCTGATGTCAAAAGGTGGGGGGGGAAATAGATGTAGCTGGTTGTACTTTGGAGAAGAATAAAACAGCATATTATAACTAGGAAAGCTGTGGCAATAAAGACTCAAATAATTAACTAGAAAATGCACATATGTGACATGATATATTAAACATTATTTCTTTAGGAGTCTATCTATGAACTTGCATATACATCTACAGAAATGAAGGTGGTTTTTTTTTTAAATGAAAAATAGATTCTCATCCCTGAGAAGCACATGCCTTTGGACTAGAAACCAATCTAGAAGATGAAGCCTTCTCTTGTCCCTGTTGAAAAAAAGATCTGAAAAGCAAATTACAGTTGCAATCCATGGCAAAATTAATAATTTAGATTATTTCCTTTTTTGTGCATTTAGGAAGTCCTGTGTAAGCACATTCAAGCTAAACGTGACAGGATTCTGATTGCAAAATCAGATTGTGATTTGTGAATCACATCAACAAAGATAAATCAGGAGTGGAGGGAGTAACCCAAAGTATTTGTCTGTGCCTTCCCTACAAATATTATTTTTCCCCTAAAATCTAGTTTATTGATAATAATGATGAAGAAACAGTTCATCTTTATTATAGATTTGGCATTTGGAGAAGTCTCTTTGGCTATATTTTAGTTCAAATTAGTGATGGCTACTGATTTAGCTGTTTGTAAAGTAGGATTAGTAAAAAATATGTCTATGAAAAGCTATTAATATTTATATTAAATTTCCATAATGAACAGAAGCTATTCAAATCAAGGAGGAAAGATCATTTTGTTTTTAAGTTTGGGTATGGTTACTGAACAAGATGTCTGCTTGGCCATTTTGTGGGATGATGGATTAGAGAGAGCTTTTGTTCATTTGTAAATTTTTAAGTATGTTCTGTTTCAGGGCTTAGCTCTGGAATAGGATGAATTATTCAATAAAGAACACACTGTTATCACACAGAGGTTTTCATCCCTATGTATCAATGACTGCATAGTAGACATTGAAGGAAAGTTTATTTTTTTCTTAAAGAGACTGAAATATTGAGAAAGACTCAAGTGCTGGCATTTTTACATTGATAATTGTCTGAAAATAAAACTAGATGAAGAAGAGCAGAATATTCCAGCAAAGGAGGAGAAGGGTGTGTCATTTTGCTAATAGGTTTAGATGTCTTTTTACTTTTATTTTTCTGCTCCTTCCCCTGAATCGGCTTGTAGAGTGACTAAAGGATCACTCCTTCATAGTCATATATTCCAATATCAGAACTGAGTGAACAAGTCCTGCTATACAGGTAGTCCTCAACTTACAACAGTTCATTTATAGTTACAACAGCACTGTAAAAATGACTTTAAGACCGTTTTCCACTCTTACAACCATTGCAACATCCTCAGGGTCATGTAATCAAAATTCAGATGCTTGGAAACTGACTCATATTTATGATGGTTGCATTGTCTCTGGGTCATGTGATCAATTTTGGGACCTTCTGACAAGCAAAGTCAAGGGGGAAGTCAGATTCACTTAACAATGGTGTTCTAGCTTAAGAACTGCATTATTCACTTAACAACAGTAGTGGGGCAAATGGGGCTAAATTCACTTAAGAGATGTCTCACTTAGCAACAGAAATATTGTGCTCAGTTGTGGTTGTAGGTAAAGGACTACTTGTATTTATGCAATGTCACTCATGTATTTTAAAAAAAAATCATCCAGAGCTAATTGCTTGCAGTAACTTTTTTTTGCTTTGGATAATTTGGTATCAAAGAGCAGCCCTACAGATGTTTAGTTCCCTCAAAGCAATATCTCATGTGGAACATTGTTGTATGTAGAACAGAAATGAGGTAGGGAAGCTGAACTTGGCATAAAGTCTTATTTAGTGTGCCAAATTGTATTTCACAGTTACTGATAGCAGTAAGAAAGAGGAGGAGGAGGAGGAGGAGGAGGAGGAGGAGGAGGAGGAGGAGGAGGAGGAGGAGGAGGAAAGAAAGAAAGAAGATGATAAGATTTTTTTATATAAAAAAACACAGAAAGAAAATGATGTCTTGCTGGTGACTAAAGAAAGAAAGAGTGAGCTTATTTATATATTTTTGTATAAATACTGTTTTTTCCTTAAAGAAATAAAGCAAACATCAAAGTTGGGAAATGATACTGCTTATTTTTGCAGCATGCAGGAACATCCATAGATTTTTTGTTCCCAGAGAAAATAAAATAAATAGATTTTCTCACCAAATGAATTGTGACATTGCAATATAGAGAAATAAAGTGTTGGTCTAAAACAGGGCTTTGGCACCTGGCAGGTGGTACACGGCCATGCCCAGCCTAGCCAAGTGTAGTGGGGGAGGGAATGAGCAAAAGCGGCGCAGCTCAGGACTTGCCGTGAGGGAGTCCTCAGGAGCTGCAGGGTGGCTGGGGTGAGGCAAAGGCCCCAGGATCAGCACTTCCGGCTCACCCAGAAGGAGGAGAGGGGGGACAGGAGAGACTATAAAAGGGGGCAGTTTGGGCAGGAGAGGGAGAGAGAGAAAAAGACATAGCCTTGGGAGGAGGAGGAATCAGCTGAAGCTGCACCGAAGGAAAAAGGAGGATGGGGGAGGAGAGAGGAGACGAGATCAAACAGGTCGGCCGGGAGCCGATCTACAACTTCTTTGGCAGCCATCCGTGCCAAGCATGCACACAGGTGGCAGCGACAAACAGGCAAGAAACGCAGTGAGGAAGGGGTCACCCTCCATGTGGAATGAAGAAAGGCAGCATTAGCTGGAGGTGAGGCACGGAGGGAGGGAGGGAGGGAGAGAGGGAGGAAGGAGATGGCAATGAGAAAGAGGAAGGTAGAGAGCAAGAGGAAAACAGAAAGGAAGGAAGTGTTGGAAGAAAAAGCCGGGGGTTTGCTTTTCAGCCAGGAGGCTATACCTTTAAGAGAAAAGAAAAAAAAATGAAGCACCGCCGTTTGAAATAGGTGAGAGCTCTAGCTGCTCAAGGGGAGATGTTTATTGGCAGAAGCGAAGTGCGGTTTCAGCAGTTCGGTTCTGGGTCAGCTGAACAACAAACCGGGAGAGTGGAAGGACTCTTATGTGATTTTGTGACTTTGAAGTTCTGGGATTTGTGCAATGTGGGCTTTGTGTTCTTAAGGAGTGTTTGGCAATTTCTATTGTGGCTGATGGCCCTTGTTGGATTTTGGGTTCTAATTCTATTGCTCTGCTATTGTTAGCTGTAAGTTTTGCTGCAAGGGATTTTGAAATATTTTTGTCCTGAATGGATTTTGCCTGTAGCATTCATTTACAACATAAGCCTAAGACTGAAAATCAGGCTTGTCAGATGCTATATTTTTTCTATCCTGCTCTATGGAGTAGAGAGTTGGTCTCTGACAGAAGGCCACCTGAAGAGACTAGAAGCATTTGAAATGTGGATTTACAGGTGGCTGTTACGTATAAACTGGGTTGACAAAATCAGAAATGAGGAGGTGATAAGCCGCCTGGGAAAGCCAAGGGAAATCATCAAAACAATTAAAAAACAAAAGAAATATTTCGGACATGTGATGCGACACCCAGAAAAATACGGCATACTCCATTTAATCCTCCAGGGAAAGATTGAAGGCAAACGAGGTCCAGGCAGAAGAAGAACATCATGGCTTCAAAATCTAAGGGACTGGTTTGGACAAAACTCAGCAGCACTTTTTCGTGCGGCTGCTGATAAAAACAGGATCACCAACATGATCGCCAACGTCCGATAACGGATATGGCAGAAGGAGGAGGAGGAGGAGGAGGAGGAGAGAGGAGGAGGAGGAGGAGAAGGAGAAGGAGAAGGAGGAAGGAGAAGGAGAAGGAGAAGAAAGAAGAAGAAGAAGAAGAAGAAAGAAGAAAAAGAAGAGAAGAAGAAGAAGAAGAAGAAGAAGAAGAAGAAAGAAGAAGAAGAAGAAGAAGAAGAAGAAGAAGAAGAAGAAGAAGAAGAAGAAGAAGAAGAAGAAGAAGAAGAAGAAGAAGAAGAAGAAGAAGATGATGATGATGATGATGATGATGATTCATTTACTTATGAATGGAGCCATTTGGGGAGGGTGCCTTATCCGGCAGCCAGTACTTGCTATATTTGTTTGTTTGTTTTTTCTTAAGTGCTGCCAGCTCCTTAACTTTCCTTTGTAGCCAGTAACTAATTCTTAAAGGGGAATGCGCCTTTTTAAGCTAGTTCCCTCAGCAGCTTGTCTTTTCTGCCTCTGGAGACTTTCCCTTGTTTGATAAATATATGGAAAATGGAAAATATGGGGGGGGGGGTTCAAATTCTTCCTTCAGAAGGAAGGAGATGGGAATGAGAAAGAGGGAGGCAGGGAAGGAGGGAGGGAAACAGGATGGAAGAGGGGATGGAGGGAGATTGGAATGAAAGGGAGGGAGGGTCTGAAGGAAGTCCCGCCTTAGCACTTGGCCACCAGGAGCCCTGCCATTGACTTTGCTCGTCAAAAGATTGCAAAAGGGGATCACATGACCCTGGGACACTGTGACCATCATAAATATGAATTAGTTGCCAAGCATCCAAATATAAATCACATGACCCTGGGGATGCTACAATGGTCATAAGTGTGAAAAATGGTCATATGTCATTTCAGTGCCATTGTAACTTTGAACAATCACTAAGTGAATTATTGTAAGTCGAGGACTACCTGTACTTTATCACTTTTTTAGGGGGTCATCAAGTTTTTGACACCTTGCTAGGTGGTACTCAAATATTGCCATATCCTAAAAGTGGTACAATCAGTGAAAAGGTTGAAAAACCCTGGTTTAAAACATTGAATTGCAGGAGTCTGCCTTTGCTGAGATTTTTATGAGAATCATTATGTTGTCCACAATTCAACAAAGAGGGTCACTTAACCCTGAATCTCATTGTAACTATCGGTTGCATCTTGTCTGTTAGGGAACTGGGAGGTGTTGTTGAAACATCTTCCAAATACCATCATATTATAGTAAAGGAAGAAAGTAATATGGTGTGCCAGCAGTGGTAGCATACCACCATCTGCTTGCTGTAGTGATTTCTGAGAGCCCGGTAGACAAATCTGAGTAGGTGCTGAAAACTGTTGTTGTATAATCTGTATAGCAAACTATTACTTTTTGAACCTAATAAGATAGTATCAACACATCCACATCCTTTCCTTTCCTTTCCTCTCTTTCTTTCTTTCTTTTTCTTTCTTTCTTTCTTTCTTTCTTTCTTTCTTTCTCTTTCTTTCTTTCTTTCTTTCTTTTTTTCTTTCAACTGTATGCTGCTCTATCACTTTCTACATAAAAGCACTCATTTCAGTATTATTTGTTTCTTTTAGTTGATTTATATGGCTGCTCACTCAAAACAAGTCAAACCAAGTTACAATTAAAACAAAAATAAACTATAGCAAAATATAAAATATTAACCATTATCATTAAATTCTGCCAATGTGATTTTTTAAAAAGGAAGATCATCCTGATCTTAAAGGAAAAACTAGATCTTTAAGACTTTATGAAAACCAGGTACGGCTGGGAACATCCAGATTTCAAGATAATGCTATTTCATAAGGCAGGCACAGTGACAGAGAAGGCATGTGTTCCATAAGACAACTGGACCTATGAAGGGCTTTAAAGGAGATAGCCTGCACCTTGAGCTGCCCCACTGACAATCTTTGTGATTCGAAAGGTGGAAATGTTGCATGTATACTAAGGTGAGCCTATGCCAGGGATGTCAAACTCGCCGCATCATGTAACATGTCATGACATATCGTGACTTTTTTCCCCTTGCTGGAACTGGGGTAGGCGCAGCTTCCGTGTGACGCATCTGGCTCGTGGGCCGGCAGTTTGACACCCCTGGACTATGCCATTGCTTTTGCATTTTAGAGAGCTGCAGTTCCTGAGTGGCCTTGAAGGGTTGCTTTATGTAGAGCATAGACAGGAGGTGACCAGAACAAGAGAGAATGGTATAGGGACTCCTAATTCTGGAAAGAAAGCAAGGGCACACAAAATGTAACTGCCCCTACTCTGTGAGCAGGACTTGTGAGACTAGGGGGACCTCTAGATTGTGCATCAAGTCTGTTTGTGGAAGTAAACCTCTATTTGGACCTAAAAATGGAAAATCTATTATTCAAGAGATATCAACAATCACAGCCATTTGCTCTCTTACTAGGGCTGTTCTTCCCCATTCATAGTCAAAATAAGATAATTGTATTCAAAGAATAACATATGTTTGTTTCTTGACTGAAATGCATTTAAACATCATTTCTGATGCTTAGGAAATTCATTAGGATGAATTATTTAAACATATATATTTTATAATTATTTCTTGAAAGATAGACCAGGGATATGACATACGAAGTTATATCATAATCCTTCACAGGGGAACATTTTATTTTAAAAGAATTAAAATATTCCTTCTGGCTCCTAATTACATGTAGAACATTTTAGTATGGACAGCTCTCCCTACGCTTGTATCCAGTGGTGGGATTCAAATACCTGAACAACCGGTTCTCTTATTGGATGCAGGCCTGGGCCTCTGAGGCCTAGAACGGACTTCTGGAAGTGGCATCCATGCACTTCTGGCAGGCCTCCAAGGCCTAGACTGGACTTCCGGAAGCAGTGTGCATTCAGATGGTTCTCCGAACTCAGCAAAATTTAGCTACCGGTTCTACAAAAGTGGTGTGAACCGGCTAAATCCCACCACTGCTTGTATCCCCCCAGATGTATAGAAATTACAATGCCTGGAATTTCTATCTAGCATGACCAACAGCTGACAACTTTAGTCCCAATGTATCCAAAGTGGCCCAAGGTGAAGAAAGCTGAGCAAGGGCAGCTATAAAAGATTTAAATCACAATTTGAAATGCAAAACAACAGATTGACATTTGGGTAGGCTTTCCCCGTTCACTGCTTAATGTACTTTGAAGTGTGTTTTCATTTAACTGAGCAGATATTTTTCCCAAAGCAGTTTATCTTATTCAACAAAGCATCATTTAAAAATCATGGCTTGGTGCAAAAATGACTGAGGTGCCCTATTATACCTTCTGTGCTTAACAACAGTGCTCTAATAAATTAAAACTTTATTTCCTTGGTTACTTTATCAAACGCATGTAGTATTTTTACTGAAATAGTTTGTGAGATAATATTGTGTATGTAACTACAGTAAACCCTAGATTTTGCAGAACTTGTTTTAGTAGACTTTGCTTGTAATTACATAATCTATATTCAGGCTTCAATCCAAATTGAATTTTGTCACTAGAAGCAAAGTACATTTTATATACATTATGTAAACTTCATGCTTATGTAAAATACCATTAATGATTTAATGGACATTTAGCTCTGACAGACACCTACTAGTCCATTCAGTCAAAGATTTAGCATATTTAATAGCATACATGTATGACAGTATCTGAAAAGCAGTAAAGATTTATCTTCACTGTGTTTATAGTATCAGATTTTTAATATAGTACAAATGAAATTAAATGCATAGCTCTCATTTATAAGAGCGGGAACGGAAATTCAAGTTCCCTGTGTACAAACTATTGGGAGAAAATCTGTTCTTACATTAACTCCACAAGTCAATTAACAACCACTGTTAATAGGAGTCCATCTGCCCTGTCTACCAGTTTTGTGTATCTCTTCATATAATTATCCAACTGTCTTTCTTTATATTTTGAAAAGAATGAACAAGTGCAAATGTTCAATTAATTCTTCTCAGTGGAAAATGGAAGCATAAAATCCTCAGCAAATGCAAGCATTAAGTGTTTCTTGCCTCCACAGCTGTAGTTATCACAACAGCTTGGAATGCCCAACCTCCTCGTGAAAATGTTCATATCTGGAAACAGGATTGCTACTGAAATCCTGTAGGAATAATTTCCTAAATTATAGTTCCAGTGGACAAAGTTTAACTTCAAAGATATTATCCTTCTGGTGGTGCAGAATATAAGAGCCACTTTGGTTTAGTGCTTAAGGCACCAGGCTAGAAATCAGGAGTTTGTGAGTTCTAGTCCTGATTTAGGCATGAAAGCCAGCTGGGTGACCTTGAGCCACTAATTCTTTCTCAGCCCAATCTACCTCACAGATGTTGTGGGGAAAATAAGAAGAGGAAGGAATATTAGGTATGTTTGCAGCCTTGAGGCATTTATAAAAATAATGACAGGATTTTTTAAAAAAAATCTAAAACAATTGAGGGCTACAGATGCAGAAAAGAGATAAATAATCTAGGTTTTAATGTCATAAGCTATCTGCCAATCCTAAAATGAATATTAGCTCTTGTTGTAAACTTATTGCAAATTTCTAAGAGGCCATGTACGGCTCTTAACACAATAAAATTCTGAACATTTTTGTAGAATGAATCGTTTCACAATTTACTTAAACTCTTACCACTTGTACCAGATTTCCATGGAAATTTCTGGAAAGAGTTTGGTTCATCCTTCAGAGAATAGGCAATAAAAAAGGGGGCTAATTTATCAACACAGTTCTATTGTAATTCCTCCTAGGAAATTGCCTATTTCAAAAGTCTAAAGAAATTAAAAGTTCATTCTTGTCACTTGGTTATTAGTTTGTGGCTTTCAACTGCTTCTCTTTTAAGAAATAAAATGTTTTCCTGAATAAATTCAAAAGAAGATGGTGCAAACATAAAATTAAGTTTTGGTATGATAGCAGTTAAACCAGGGGTCTTCAAACTCGGCCCTTTTATCACTCATGGACTTCAACTCCCAGAATTCCTCAATTCCTGGCTGAGGAATTCTGGGAGTTGAAGTCCATGAGTCATAAAAGGGCCGAGTTTGAAGATCCCTGAGTTAAACCATAGCCTATAGGAGTTTAAAGAGTTCATAAGAAGATGAACAAGAACCATTTCCATTTTCTCAAGAAAATTGGCACAGGAAAATCATTTAACAGTACAGAATATTATTGCTGTTGTTCTCTTTCAACTATCCTATTATCCATACCATTTGTTTGATGATAGCATGCAAAGAACTGGTACCAGATCAGGTTAGAAAGCAATCATTGTCCTGCTAAAATCAGTGCATTCATCTGAAAGAATGACAATAAAGTCATCTATATTCTTTATTGTAATGATTTAAGATGATAACTTTTTAGTTGTAATTGTTCATCCAGTGTTGCAATGTTTACTTGGGACATTGTGCATTATGCATTCAAAGAATGACCCCCATCTAGAAAATGATAGACTGGGAAGGGATTCTTCTAATCCTCTAAGCAATTTTCTACCTTATGCAATAAGGCATTCTATCCAAAGCACAGCTGGGGCTCATTAATTCCTAAGGAACATGTTCTGCTCTTGATAAATTTTTGACTGGAGTTAAACTGTTAGCCTCAAAAGTTCTGAAGACTTTTACTTCTCTTCTGTACTTATTTTGCCACCCTAAAGTAATTTTGTTCTCATGGGCTTGAGCACTTAGGAATGTTCTCAGGGTCAAGCGAACAAAGTTGTAGGCTCAGAATTGGGAGAATTGCTACCATCCCTCTCAGGTCGGAGACGAATAGACTTCTATTGCCATCAGTTCCTTTCTCATTCTCTTGACTGACACTAGTAAACCACGATGTTTCTATTATTATTTTTTCCAAACCAGGTTTTGTGTGTGTGTGTGTGTGTGTGTGTGTAGTATATAACACTGAAGGTGGCAAACAACCCTAATATTCCTGCCTTCTATTTTCCCCACAATGAACATTCTGTGAGGTGGGTTGGGTTGAGAGGGAATGACTGTCCCAAAGTCATCCAGCTGACTTTCATGCCTAAAGCAGGATTAGAACTCACAATCTCCTGGTTTCTAGTCCAACACCTTAACCACTACACCAAACTGACTCTCTATTTTCCATCCTCAGTATTGTCTCAGGAAGTGATTAAATGGCCACATCAACTATTGCTTGGCCACACAACATCATACAGTCAACATAATTACCACATTTCAGTGTGTGTGTGGTCAAGTGATCACCTGGTCATTTCTCAAGAACAGGAGAGTGTAAAATATAAAGTCTCACAGATTTCAAATGCACACAAATTTTTTAAAAGATAAGCAAGCAAAATAAGTAAGTTAAAATCTCTTTTAAAATCTGTTTTAAATTTGGACTGCATGTCAATGATGGTAGCTCTCCTTCAATTTTGATTTGATGAACAAGGTTTAAATCTAATTGGAACTAACCTTTAGTATGTTATTAATTCTTGCCAGTGGAAAAACTGAGTGTATGTATGGAGTGAAGTATTGGTAATGTTAAGAACTTTCATTTGGTAAAATGCTTGAGTTCATCCCAAAAAAAGCTGAAATAATTACAAAATCATAAGTAAATTGTAAAAGTCTGCTTAGAAAAGAGGACTGAGAGAAGGAAGAGAAATCAGAGTGCACAACTAAAAGTTGCTATACTGCTCTTCCTTTAACAATTAGAGAAAATGAAGGCACACTAGAAAAGTGGAAAACACAAAATGTGTTCTTTCTCTAGTGCAGGATCACTCTAATTGGAGGTCCAATGTGTTGTTTGACCCTACTCATTGTAATGTACAAACTACTATGTTTATGAAGTATAAATTCAGTCACACCATAATTCAGAAACTTGTGGGTAATAAACCATTGATTACTCCAATCTTTTAACTCGAATTCTATATATTTGCCTGCAATACTATGCATTTCAAATCACACACAGTTTAAAAATACCAGATCAGTTGTAGCCTTAAAAAATGAAAATGTTCCTGATGGTAATTTTAAGAGGAGAAAAAAGGGGATCGAATTTTTTACACTATGCTGGAAAAGAGTTTTTGAATGAATAAGGCATTATTCACAGATTCAGAGTTCCAAAAAAAATGTGTATTTTTCCAATATGCACATTTTTGCAACCAAATTGCTTTCATTCACATTTTTCCTTAATGTATGCAAATGTCTATGCTTTTTATGTTAAGAGAACTGCATTGTAATGTTCAGGAAAGTGTGACTATTAAAGGGCAATTGCACTCCACTTAGCAGATAGTTTTGTGAAGTGAAAAATTGATAACACATTCCTTTCACATCCCTGCAGCCTAGTAATTTTTGTGTTTGTAATTGCTCTAAAACCCATGTGACATGAAAGGACAGTGACATGTATTTTGCTTTTGAACCAGTAATATTACAGAAGGGTAAAGTACATCCTCGGCCCATACACTAAATACAAGGATAGATTTCAAATGATCATCCTATGAGTTACATAGATTACTAGACAATGTAAGTACTGAGCACTGAAGTACTCAGATCTGCTCAGATACAACGGGGTTGTCACAAACATGTGTCCTAAGGACTTGCATGTGGCTTTCAAAAACTCCATGCCAAGCACAAGTTATTCTATCGGGACTTATTTCTGTTACTCTTTCATGCTCTTACATTTTGTTGTTAAAAATCAAAGAACTGAACATTTTCCTGTTGCTATGGTAACCTCAATTCTTGAAAAGTCCAAGTGAACAAAATATAGTTAACCTGTCAGTAAAAGAGAATCATGCATCCAACCTATTCTGTGAAATTGGCTGTATTTTCATAAGCATCAATCAATACATATTAGCACACAAACCAAGAGAGAAAATTATTGTTTGTCTATCCAGAATTTGGATTACTATTCACATAAAAGTGAAAAGTGTGAATTTCTTATATTTCCTTTATACCTTTTGTTGTAGGAGACCAAACAGATGGATGAACAGAAAATTGAAAACAATTTCTCCAATGAGAAATGTATTAGGGATACCCAGAATGCCATTTTAAACTGTATAGAATACATAAAGAGCCATGGTGACGCAATGATTAGAATGGTTAGGTCTATAATGCCAACAAGCTGGTTTTTGTAGAATCATTTCGATTTAAATATCATAGTTACAGTTAGCTGGTAGCTGCCAATCATACAGTTAATCATCAGTCTTTTAATAACACCCAAAAGGGCAGACATTAAATATCATTTTCAGTATGGCTGAAAGTTCCAGGAACACTTATAGTGTGAAATCTTGTCTAGAGAACAAAATAATGTTTTATCTCTGAAGCTGCCTGTAATATGAATGCTAAAAAGAATTAAAAGCTGAAGTCCAACTGTTGTGTTCAGCAGCCTTATTAATTCTCTCCCTCTACAAAACAACTTTATAATTTATACAGACTTCAGCAGTATAATCTGGTTTATGGTTATGAGATCAGTTTAAGGGAAAATAGGGAAACGAGTTCTTCAGAACTACTTTAATAAAAACACTTAGGGAGTTATAAATGCCTTTTCAGAATTTAACCTTTGTAGGAAAGAAAAGGGGGGGGGGAAAGGCCAAACTCTCCATACTAGTATTTTTTTTAATTAAAAAAAACCTATTTTCTTAATGTTTGAGGTCATTCGTTTTGCCCACTGCTGACTTTTTGTAAGAGTGCTATATGGCATCTCCACAGAGAAGACAAAACTCATGGCTTTCCCTTTCCTCCTCTGCTTATCACTTTCCTGAAGTGGCTGTTCAGAAAAACAAAATCCGACAAGACTGAATCTTTGCTTTGGGGATGCTTGTGGATTTGAAGCAAATTTCAGTCTTGAAACAAAGTAAATTACAGTTTAGCTGCACAGGGTTGGACTTCGGGGTGATGTCATCTCTTCAAGGTAGATCAGGTCAAGTATTCCTGCTCTTCCTTCATTCTGATTAAATTGTAAGTGCTCCTTAACTCTAATTTGATAAAAACTTTGGAAGGCGCTGTCTTAGCCCCACACTAAGTCCGGTCCCTGGAATATCTATACCTAAAATTGAAGATACCCAGGTGGAGATCCCTAACGAAAACTTTATTCTGCAGAAAGTGACACAGTCTCCCTCAAAGCTCCCTCAATGTCCCATGGTATGTTTTATACAACAGTTACCCTCAGTTACACGTCACAAAGTCCCAAGATGTTCCCTTGATGATCATTCTTGCCCCTTTGTAGTTCCTTTTAACCATTTTAAGCAGACATGCAATAATCGTGCTTCTAAGCTAACCATAAAACTTTCAGAATTAACACATCAGCAGTACTGTGGCATGGCTTTCCAAAACATTCTTCCATTCTCTTTTTAACTGTATACATGTGCATATCTTTCCTGTTTGTGCCTTTTGCCTTGTCCCCTGATACAGCTGGGGTTACAGTTTAGCAAGCTGAAGCAGTTAGGCTTTTATTGAAAGCTTTAGCCTTTTAATTAAATTCCTTTTCAGGTTCTGACCTTCCAATTTTCTGAAGCTATACTGAAGCATATGGCTTTGTTCCCTGGAGTGATTGAGCACTAACATTTCCCAGCCTTCCCCTGGGAATCTCAGACTGCTTTCAGCAGAGGCAGCCTGTGAGATTCAAAATAAGGAGTAGAGAATAGCAGCATGTAATAGTTATCTTTTTCAAATTTTTGTAGTCATGCACAGTCCACATGAACACACACACAGACACACACCAGTTTTCTTCCGAGTCCACTCACCCCTTTCCCCATGTTGGATTTGCAAAGGTAAATGAATCCTTTTTTTAAAAAAAAAAATGTTGATGTCCAAATATTCTTTCAGAATGGTTAACTCATGAATAGACATGGAATAATATTATGGAATATTACAGAGCTGTGGTGGCACAGTGGTTAGAATGCAGTATTGCAGGCTAATTCTGCTGACTGCTGATTGCCACCTGTTTGGCAGTTCAAATCTCACCGGCTCAAGGTTGACTCAGCCTTCTATCCCTCCGAGGTCAGTAAAATGAGGACCCAGGTAATATGCTGATATTGTAAATTTCTTAGAGAGGGCTGTAAAGCACTATGAAGTGGTATATAAGTCTAAGTGCTATTGCTATTATCTCTGCTGGAATCTGGGCTCCTGGATACAAATTGATGGTGCAATCACACAATCTTGATAGGAAGAGTTCCCCAAATACATCTGGAAAGTTTAAGTATTTGTCTGGCAGTCTAGTTTTTCCGCTGTGCTGTATCAGTCTGGGACAGGCAACATATAGTGCATGCAAGTCGTGTCTCCAGCATTTAAGTGACGGAAACACGAATGTCCCTTGTGTTCAACCTACATCTGGATCATGTAACTGCTGTCATTTGCTTCCCAAGGCAATGGGCATTTGCAAATTACAGTATATAGCACGGTATTAGTTCTCATGGATTGTCATCTGCAGTGGTTCCATGCTCTCCAAAACTGGTACCATTCTCAGTGGCTGTCCATCTATTGATTCTACAATCATTGAGCTTTCAAAACTTTGACTTGGCAACCTTAGTCTTTGAACTGTGGCTACATTTATGAAATTAGTACCCACTCAGTCCACAAAAGAAATGAACTCTACTCTGACCTGAATCTAAACAAAGAATAATAAAGTATGCTTGCCTACTGTCAGCTCTCTGAGCATTCATTATGTTTCTGAAAGCTCCCATTCAGAGCTTTTGGAAATTTCCTGACACCATTGTTTGGCACATGTTAGGCACTTACTTGCTATATGTTCCATGGATCTACAGGTTGTACATCCTGTTGCTTTGTTAGAGATTTGACATTTTGTTATCAATGGTCTGGTTGTATGTCTGATTACTCCACAGTAAAAGCACTGGTCCAGATCCCTTCTTCTTTGTTTGTTTCCTGAAAGAAATATATGAATGAAGCTAGTCCAGATCAGTCTCATTAATATGTGTACTGAAGAAGAATTATTCTTCAAATAATGTATTTCTTTGAATTTTGGGAAGGAGGCTCTTTTACAGTTTTTTATTTGTTTGTTTATTATTATTTTGATGTTCAAATCAGTGTTAGCAACTCTTAGTGACTGGCTGGGCAAGTCCCTGCAGTTTTCTTCGCAAATTTTCAAAAATGGCATTCCCTTCTTAGGGCTGAGAGAAAATGATTGGGCCCAAGATCACCCAACTGGCTTTGTGTCTAAAAAAGGACTAGAAGTTATGGTGTCCTGGTTTCTAGTCTGATGCCTACAGTACATCAAACTGGTTCTTATTTATTTAATTACTAATTGTTGACTATTATATAATAAAATGTATTATCATGTTTACAACATGAATCATTATGCATTTTAAGAAAATATATATTTATATAAATATATGTTAGAATATAAATTATTTGAAGAACAAGTTAAAGAAACGATGGTTACCTGGGCAATAGATTTGGGGCACGCTATAAACCTGGACCAATGGCAGCAAATCTGGGAACGTAATTGCAAAATTACATTGGCGACAACTTATAAGGAAAATCTCTATAAGATGCTCTTTAGATGGCACCTGCCACCGGCTAGGCTCGCAAAAATGTATAGTGGCTACTCACCACTTTGTTGGAAGTGTAAAAGGGAAAAGGGTACTTTTTTCATGTTTGGTGGGCTTGCAAAGAGGTACAAGTTTATTGGCAGAGGATTTGGAATTGGATAACAGAAATGACGGGTCAAAAAACTCAATATAAACCAGAGATGCTACTACTTGGCATATTAGAAAAAAATATAAACAAAGATGATATATACCTAATTATTCATGTAATAATGGCGGCAAGAATTTTGTTTGCCCAAAATTGGAAAGCAACTGAAGTGCCTAGTGGAGATGCATTAATAAGGAAAATTTTGTATTGCGCAGAATTGGATAAGATGACTAAAGAATTAAAAAATCAGGAGGAAACAGAATACTATTTAAGCTGGAATAAATTTTAGAAATGGAAGGGAAAAAAAGAAGGAAGATCATTAGAAGGGATGTAAATAGAGGAAGAATATCTGAAATGTATAAAGTATATGTATAATACGGAATGTCTAGACAAAGATGTATGTCAAAGATGATACACTATGTTCAATGTTTTTTAATCTTTTTTTCTTTTTTCTTTTGTATTCAATAAAAATTATATATATATATATATATATATATATATATATATATATATATATATATATATATATATATATATATATATATATATATATATATATTTAAAAGGTTTAATGTTAGGGTACATTTGTGTCTAGATTTGTGTATAAACTTTGTGGAGTATCCAATATTTAATTTTTTTCAGTATTTGGGTTTTTTTAATCAAACATTAAGTTAGTGGAGATTTGACTTTGGCAGGAAAACAGGAAAATACATAAATTTTCAGAGGAATAGAATGATTCATCTATGCTAAATAATAATATGCTAAATACACAGACATGTAAAAATATCCTGTTGGTGGCTATTAACTGTTTTATGAAACATCAGCCCTGTGTTATCTTTATTTTTTGTGGTAAATGATTAATGGCAATGGGATCAGAAAAGATAAATACATTGCTGTAGGATCCAACTATATTGAGCTGATCTTCAGTAGCAGTAGAATAATTTAACCATATTAAAGCAGTGTTCAGCTGCACCAAGCAAGCTATTTCTTTATTTTTTTCCACATCGAAGACATAACATTGCATATTAAAACTGCAATTAAATGCAGGTAAAATGAATAATAGATAGTTTCTGTCAACTCGGTTAATGAAAGTGTCTTGAGAAAAAGTATTTAAATCAGGACTAATCCCAGTATGCAAATTGCTTTTGTTTATGCTTTATATAATGGGTATGCACTACTACCATATAATGAAATTCCAGTGCATTATTCTTCCTTCACTGTGAGATATTTGTCGCATAGCAATTGGAGAAATATATAGAACATTACTCTTTTCAGTAATGTTCATTTCTTGAAAGAGAGGTTGGGATAAAACAATTGTTGAAATCATTACCAAATTAAGGACTCACTTAAATATCTACTACTCCATAGTATTTGGTTCACAAGCAACTGTGAACCCCTTCTTGCCAGTATAAACTTTCCAAGATTTTTACACTGAAAGTCAGTGAGAAAATACCAAATTGGTATTGGGTATGACTAGTTTAATGAAAAGAAGGACTAGGGGTGACATGATAGCAGTATTCCAATATCTCAGGGGTTGCCACAAAGAAGAGGGAGTCAAGCTATTCTCCAAGGCGCCTGAGGGCAGGACAAGAAGTAATAGATGGAAACTAGTCAAGGAGAGAAGCAACCTGGAACTGAGGAGAAACTTCCTGACAGTTAGAACAATTAACCAATGGAACAACCTGCCTCCAGAAGCGGTGAATGCTCCAACACTGGAAGTTTTTAAGAAGAGACTGGACAGCCATTTGTCCAAAATTGTATAGGGTTTCCTGCCTGAGCAGGGGGTTGGACTCGATGACCTCCAAGGTCCCTTCCAACTTTATTATTATTATTATTATTATTATTATTATTATTATTATTATTATTATTATTATTATTATTATTATTATTATTATTATTGTTGTTGTTGTTGTTGTTATTGTTATTGTTATTGTTATTGTTATTGTTATTGTTATTGTTATTGTTATTGTTATTGTTATTGTTATTGTTATTAAATACCAATGGCACAGTTTTTAGATAGAAGACTTAAAATGTGTGCAGGAACCTTTAGATAAGTTTTATATCACATTGTAATCACTACTCCCCCAAAAAGAATACAGGTAGTCCTTGCTTAGCGACCGTTCAAAATTAAAATGGACCTTTCCAGATCTACTTATGATCTGTTTTCAAAGTTCTGACAGTTGCACCCCCTCCACAGCCACATGATTGTATTTTGGGCACTTGGCAACTGGCTTACATTTATGGCCAGTTGCAGCATCTGACAGTCACATGACTGAGATTTGTGGGAGGTTTGCCAGTTTCCAGCATTTACTTCCAGTTTCTGGCAAAAAATAGCCATTGAGGAAATCACTCATTTAATGATTGCCTCATTTGCTTAATGACAACTGCAAAAAAGTCACACGGTGACTTGCTCAATGATCATTACAATCTACACTTGTAATACCTGGCTCATTTATGGTCTTATGTCACTTGCATCAATTTCAGCATCAATCCCTCTAGGTTATCACTGTATCTCTGAGACATCACTAGCCCTAAAGGACATATCTATGTGGTCACCCTCTTAGGCATATGTTAGAATTCTAACACTTGATTGACACCAACCCTGCATCCTGCCTTGGATTTTTTTAGGAATATGTCTGAGGGACAATGCCCAATTGTTTGTTTAATTTCTCACTATTTCCTGGGATAGTTGTGTTCGGGAAATTAAAATTGTGGCTCACATCTAGGTGATATAGATAAAAAACAGTTGCTTCTGCTGCCTCAGAAACTACAGAAGTTCCACCAAAGAGCAGTTGGTTAAGGAATGTTCATATCTGGAGATGGCATTGGTTGTCTATCTTAAGACATGCTTGATGGTAACTCCTTCCCTTTCCGTTGATGGTATCTCCTTCCCTTATAACCATAGAGTTATCCGTCTATGGTGATAACTGAATTCTGGAATGCTCTTTCTCCTAAGAGTTCACAAGCATCAAATGGTACATTTTTTTAGGCCACTGTTGAATATCTATTTAGAAGGTTAAACAATAAAAAAAAGCACAAAACATGCTCTTTCTGTCAAGATCCATTGAGTTTTGAATCAGCTCGAGATGAATCCTGAATTTGGACTAATTCTAAATTTTGCCAGTTAAAAACTGAACCTAAGAATACTTTTTAATTATCTGAAACCATTAATTGTGATGTATTTTGGGGGGGACTGGTTATATCAATTTTGAAATATTGCAACCTATTTTATTTCTGTGCATATAGAAGTCCAGAAATGAATTCACATTTTCTGAACTCCCATCTATTGGCAGCAGGTAGAGTAGAAACAACTTCTCAGTATTGCATTGACCATCCAGGTATTACACTCTCTATGTATTTGAAGTGAGATTTGAAATGTTGGTGACTATAACTCTAAACTACTTCAATATACATGGTATCAAACAACTCTTTGCTTGTGAACTAGTCTGTCTGGTCTGTAAGATTTATTACATAGGTAATATGTTGGGTAAGAGGAAGAATGAGAGAATTCTCATTGATCACATCAGATTGTGGAATACTTCATTCCTTTTCAACAACATCATCCTTCACTTGCCAATTTATCTGCTCCATGTCCCATATGATTTCATATATATCTATTTGCATTGGCCCTCATCCCCCCGAGGCCCTGCATGCAAGGGAAATTGGTATACCATGAGTTAGGGGAAGATGTAGTTATTCCTGCAGGAAGCATAGCAAGAAGGTATGGCACTACTACTTTGGTTACTTGCTGTTTTGTAACTGGTTATGTTCCCTGTGAAAGCTATTTGTGAAAGGGGAGGATCTCCCTCCAGACATTTTAATGGAATTGTTTTCATTTAAAATTTGCAAGATTTGATCAAGTGATGTAAATGCCCTGGAAAAAAATGGTATTAATTTTTAAAAATTATTTAATTAATTTCACTTTAATAAATATTCGGTGACATAGAAACACTAATCTTGATCTGATTAGAGAATATTATGTCCCAAAGAGTGAATTTTATTTCCCTTTAGAAGAAAACATTATATTGCAACTATAATCTAATTTCTGCAATAAATTGTTGGCTTATATTTGTGAGAAACCTTGGTATCATTACAGCAGTGATTTTTCTTCATAATAAAAATAGATTGCACTCTTTCAGCTATTCTAGACGCTGACAAGAATGTTACTGTTCCATCTCATCCTTTAAATAAATGACTTACCATTTTTCCCTAGACCAGAATTCTCTATTATTGGTTTTAATAAAACTTTTGTGATTCTTATCATACGTTACCGGCTATTTAAATTATTATAGAAGGTAGGATGTTCTGACAAGTGTATAAATGGTAATGGGAGCCAGCATCATTCCTGCATTCAGAATGAAACTTGTAATGGCTTCAAAAGGATTGCCTTAAGATGCTTGTCTCTGTAAGCCAAATAAAGCTTATTCTTCTTGTCCTTTCCTGCATTCTTTCCATAATCCATTATGTTGGACTTAATAACTGACACAATCATAAACCTAGTTTTTCCAAGTTCTGAACCTTATATTCTTGGAAGAGACAGGATCAGAAAAAGGAAAGGAGGCGAGATTGTCGTGCAGGAATGCAAGCTAATTTGAGGGCTAATCCACATGGAGCTCCGTTTCCATCTGTCCTGTTTGCCATGGTTCGCTCCCTAGAGACTAAAATGGAAGATCTGTAACTTGAGCTGGCCACGAACAAGGAGTGTATATCAGAGGTGGTGACCCTTTGAGAGCTGTATGCAATGAAATTTCATTTTGATGTATGCCGATTGGTGTACATTCAAAGTGACAATAAAGTTGTTGTTGTTGTTGTTGTTGTTATTATTATTATTATTATTATTATTTTGCTGAAGGCTCACTTAGTGACTTTTGTAGAATAGAATGAAACCATAGACAACAGGAGATTTGCCTAATGCAGTTCACAACAGTCAAACCTTTGTGTGTGCGAGTGTGTGCATATATGACCTTCTGCATTTCCTCCCCCTTTGTGAGTCAAGGGACCTGTTGCTGCTTTCTTCAAGAGCATAGGACATTGATGCAGCTAAAATATGTTTAACATAGTAGTTCTCTTAAGCCTGGAACTAACTTCATTCCTTGCACATTGAAAAAGTTAATGAATTAATCCAAAAGTGTGAAGTGAAAGTGTTCCTAAGAACAATTCCTGGGAGTGGAAAAAGGCCTTCTCCAATTAAAATAGAACTTGGAGCTATCCCCATTTGTGTCCCTGGACTTTTAGTATTTGGTAAGCTAGTCTTAAAGAAATTTTATGAAGTGTTCCTCAAAATTATTAGAATGTGTAGGCTAGATAACTTGCCTATTACTAGAAACTCTGACTTTTATCTCTAGACTTAAATGCTATGATGAAGCATGACTAGATGATGGATTCAAGGACAAGACTAGAATATCACCCTGTGACTTGCTCTGCACTTCTAAGAATAGAGATCACTTAGGAATGTTCGGGAATGCATTCTCAAGTTAGGCTCAGCAGTAGATCCAACATGTACTGACAGAATCTCCCATAGGAACAGAATTATTAGAACATTATTTCATCCTGAGAAGTCTATGCCAAGGCTAAAGAACTCTTCAGAAATGTTCCTCATCAACTTTATTAAGTGAGGCTGGGGATCATTTTCTAGCCTCTTTTATTGTGACCATGACAGTTGGTTCCATCCCCTGGCTTCACTGGACCTAATAAATTCTCTTGGACATGAGTTGAAGGACTTCAAGAATGTGACAGGAGCCAGCTGTCATAAAAAAGTAATGTTTGAAGAGGGCTTTGGCTGACAAATAAATGTAGAAAGTAATTCTTCAAAGTAAAAAGCTTGCAAGCCACATATCTACATGATTACGATTAAAAACATGTATTAGTGAGGCTGATTGTATTCAGTTGTATATAAACAACAGCAGCAAAAATGATTAGGGAGCTGGAGGCTAAAACATATGAAGAACTGTTGCAGGAATTGGATATGTCTAGTCTAGTGAAAAGAAAGGCAAGGGGTGACATGATAGCAGGGTTCCAATATTTGAGGGGCTAAATCTATTTTCCAAAGCACCAGAAGGCAAGACAAGAAACAATGGATGGAATCTAATCAAAGGGAGAAGCAACCTGGAATTAAGGAGAAACTTCTGGACAGTGAGAACAATAAACCAGTGGAATAGCTTGCCTCCAGAGGTTGTGGGTGCTCCATCACTGGAGGCTTTTAAAAAGAGACTGAATAGCCATTTGTCTGAAATGGTATAGGGTGTCCTTCTTAAGCAGAAGCTTGGACTAGAAGACCTCCAAGGTCCTTCCAATTCTGTTATTCTGTAATTCTAATTACATAGTAAAGTGCAAAGACTGAAAATGGGTAAGACAGGGAAATCGAATGTCTGACTAGCATGGCCAACGTTAACAATGTCACAGCTCTGGTTCAAAATATCTGAAGGACATCAGATTGCCTGAAGATTTCTGATGGGAAATTTTAAACAAACAATTCACCAAGAACATAAATTCTAATTAATATGGCTATTAAGAAGGATTTAAAAAGCATAAAATTGTATAGGGGAAAAGGGGGGGGGAATCACTAAAAGTTTTGAGACAAACACAGTGTCTATGTTTTGTTTTGAAGCCATGACTCCATTAACTGATTCATATACTGATACCCTTTGAGAATTTTAATGTGTTGAAAACTCAGAGACAAGAGAAAAATGCCACTCGTTTCTTTCAGGACCTTCCTCCTTTTTCATATCATGATTCTTGCCCCTCCTCTCTGCCATTGAAGGAGCTACCTCATTTATCATGGTCCAGCTAGGAGGCATCAAGATTAAAAGGAAGGGGGAGAATAGCCCTATCCATAAATCTACATTTTCTTGAAGAAATAGGTCTCACTGGTATTAGCAAGCTGGCTGGCAATAGCCAATGATTTGCAGTGTTCAGACTAAACATAGGTGAGCCAGCTGCCCTATATTATCAGGGCCATTAGTCATTTTAAGATGGTTATTTCATCTCACAGAACATCATATTGCTATAGAATAAATGAGTTCCTTAATGTCTTAGGATCAGATGCAATGATAACAGGATGGAGGCTTGGAAAGCTAATAATGTGGGGCTTTTCCTATGGAGGGATGTAAAATAATTGTACATTTTGGTGTGGCTCATCTTCACTGGAATTCACACTCTTCCGAATGTATACCACTCAGTGTCAACCCTATTAATTTGGATAGATATTCCATTAATCTCTAATAAACATTCTTGGGACTGTAGCCCAAAGTTCTGAAAGTTTTCTGGAAGGCAACTTTAGAGCTAATAAACCAAAGATGTGAAGCCATGCAGCAGTATGCAGAATAGATCATGATTCATTCAGTTGTGAAGAATCATAGTGATGTAAGGCACTGCCATATGTAAACTCAGGCTAGTGGTTCGTAAATCCATTATTAGCAATTAGACAGCAGGTCTTCACCAGAAATCTTTTCCTGATCTTTTGAAATACATGCAAACCAGTTACAAGTACATTTTAATTCTGGAGCAATGCTCCAATTGCTTATCATTCCGGTCCTACTGATGAATTTGCTCAAGGACAAATGAAACTACTGAGAATTATAACTTTTTTATCAAAGTAAAGTTTGCTCACTTCCATTTCACTTTCTATGGACAACATGTATGCCGTATATACACACACAAATAGTATGTATGTGCATGTATACACATACAAACACACCTGTACATATAATCCATAAATTCATTATTTTTGAACAACTCCCAATTGGCTAGATTCATAATCTGTTACATGCTACAATAAAGCCTAGTCAAAGAGAAAAAGCATCTCTTGAAAAAAGATTTCCCTGCTCATAAACGTAAAAAAAACTCCAGTGAGAGTGACAATATAGACAATCAATAGAACATCTGTCTATCTAAATTTGTAGTTATGGTGTAAAGGAAATGTTTAATTGATGGACTTCATCCCTATGCTGATATAAGGTTTATAGAAGGAATTCTTTGATTATAAGAAACAAAACCACTATAACAACATTTTCTAAGTAAGGTTGAGCAAATGTTGTGAAAACAATTTAATATGCACTTCTGATCTTATTTATACGTGGTAGACAAAGACTTGTTCAACAACTCAGAAGTGGGGAATGAATTAACACTTTGTATCCTGGGACAAGGTCTTCGTAAAAATATCCTCCCACAAGTTGCTTTTTACATTTTAAACCAAGCTTATATTAGAAAGTCAAACTAAATGAAAAGATTATTGTGGACGAAACAGAAAATCAATTTTAGATGTAAAGAAAGGGTGATTATATATAGGATAGATCCAAAAGGTTTTAGATGCAGAAGAAAATATGTTTAATATCCTTCATTTCAATTTAGTATTAAGATTTAGTATTAATAATCCAATTAAGAATAAAATAGGATTACGATTCTTTGACCTTAGAACTTAATTTTTGATTGTAATCATCTAAGATAACTGTGTAGTCACTTATAATAATAATGTCCTGAAAGCTCACCTTTCACCTTTCAATTAATTTTCACAGTGTTTAATCATTAATCATAGCCAGAAGATCAATCCTGATCAGCTCAGCCTTCTATCCTACCAAGACTGGTAAAATGAGGACCCAGATTGTTGAGGGCAATATGCTGATATTGTAAAACTCTCAGAGAATGCATAAAGCACTATATAAAATTGCATATATTGTAAGTCTACGTGCCATTGCTATTGCTATTTTTGCCTCTTTCTAAATGCTCAACTTTTATGCGCTGTTTTTTTTTATTTTAACATTTTATTATACACTACCTAAAGTCCTTCTCTGAGACAGATGGCCTGTAAGAAATAATTTAAAAATAAATACATATAAAAATAATTATTAACAGTCGGAAAGTATATGTATACTTTACCCATACAGGCATTAATAGAGAGTGAAGGACTGGGATTCTAGCCCTTGCTGGTGCAATTTAACAACATATTGCTTTTCCTGTTGTGAATCTCCATCTATATGTCCAGTGTGGGATCTTGCTCTCCAATCTTCACCTGAAGAATTCCTGTAGTGCATGAAGGGGACTATTGATATATATAAATATACTGAGAAAAAGAGCATGGGATTTTTCTGCTTAGCAGATGATCAGAAAAGGGTTTAACAATGAAAAATGTCTATTCCATATGTTCTAATATTCAGTACAATGATTAAAAGTGCTTTCTAAGTCCATAAAATCAATCTAGAAATCAACTTTCTTTAAAACTGCCTATTCCTTGCTGTAGAACTCCAGATGGTGTAGTATGGTTTTGGTTTTTAAAGCGAAATAGATTAGAAAGCAAGATTATGGAAGGAAAATTTTATGACCTTTGAAGGGAGAGAGTGGGGGGGAGAGAGGGAGGGAAGGAGGAAGGGGGAGAGAGAGAGAGAGAGAGAGAGAGAGAGAGAGAGAGAGAGAGAGAGAGAGAGAGAGAGAAGGCTGAGGACAATGCTATATTCACCCTATCAGCCACATGGTATTCAGTGTACATGTACTTATATTTCCAGAATAATCTTTAGGTAGTCCTTTAGTATTGGAATGAACCACTCAAACCTAATTTATAAAAGATGATCAATACTAATGAATCTCAAGTAAACAACTTCAGTCCTGAAAAATCAATGTTATGTTTGCTTTGCCTGCAAGCACGCATTTGTCATGAGTTTGACTACCATTAAATGCCAACAGAGAGTTGAAAATGAAATGTGGACATTGTAAAGCAAACAATACCATTTAAGCAAGGAAAGGAGATTGAGATAAAATGTTTGTTATCTTAGGGCTGTGCTATTATTTCATCTCCCTCCCCCATAACCCCCTCAAACACATCTTAGAATAGAGGTAGGCTAAAAAGTTAATTATATAAAAATAGAGATTAATGAACATAAGTAAAATAGGCTTTTGTTGATCTCCAAAAAGAACAATTTATTTTTTATTCTTCACATAGTTTTATATTTGGGAAAAGCAGTACAGTATCTCTGGTAATCAGACTATCCACATGTTTGACTGGGCTTATTGGATCTAAATTCTAATTAGTTCCTTTATGTAACTAAAAATAATAGTTCTGAATAGAAGTAATGTGCTTACAGAGCTCAACCTAGCAGTTTTAATGTCTTTTTTTTTGTTAAGGCAGAAGGCTGCTTTTCTTTCATATGGGAGATGGCAGTGATTAAATTGTGTGGGGGAGAGCAAAACCTATCTATGAACACTTTGAATAAAAACTCATTACTTTGCTTTTAAAGATATGTTTCTACAAGCAGGAGCAGCAGCTGGCTTTGAGTAGTGTGAGTAGTGTGAGAATAATATATGTTTTTAATCTCCCCATCCAGTCCATCTCGCTATCTCCTGTCCTAGACATAGGGAGAAAGTTCCTGACAGTGAGAACAATTAATCAGTGGAAGGGCTTGCCTCCAGAAGTTGTGGGTGCTCCATCACGGGAGGCTTTTAAGAACAAATTGGACAGCCATTTGTCTGAAATAGCATAGGGTCTCCTGTTTGAGCAAGGGGTTGGACTAGAACAGGGCTTTTCAACCGGTGGTATTTTGGCACCTGGCACGTGGTATGCGACCGTCCTAGAGAAGTGGTAGCAGGGGGGAGAGGAATGAGCTGAAGAGGCGGCAGCGCCGCACAGCCTGAGGGAAAGACAGCTGGAGCTGCAGAGCTATCGGGACTCGGCAGAAGCCCCAGGATCAGTGCCAGGCTCCAGCTGATCGGCGCTTTCAGAAGCTGAAGATACCTTGAAGAGAAAAGGAGGAGGGGGGAGAGAGGAGAGGATATAAAAGGAGGTTTTAGCAGGAAAGGGCCAGCGAGGGGCTTCCCCTGCCCCGTCCCCTGGGCACACGAAGAGGAGGTGGTGGGCGCCCAGCATCCCTACTGACCGTCCTGCTGACTACTGAGAAAGAAAAAAAGCAAGAGAAGCACTTCCCTTTCCCTCAGGATGCCAGCGGGGGTCAGGGCAGAGATGGTGGGGGCTCCAGCGCTGCCCCGTGGATCTAAGGCTGAGCACGTTCTGGCTTTGAGGGCCCCCATCAGTAGATCAGTGCCACACCCGTTTGCTGACCTAGCCTTGCAGCCAGCAGGCTTCCCTTTCACCGGGACTGCCCCTGCCTGCATGGGATAGCGATAGCCGGTGGCAGCATGGCCACCAGCAGTGCTGGCAATCTCTCCCCTTCCCATCATCCCTTGGAGCTGGGAAAGGGACTGCTGTAATGCCTCCGTCAGAGCCTGAATCTGCTGAGGAAAATGAGCTGGAACTGGACCCTATGGAGGTCGAGGGAGAGGTGTCTGTGGCTTCAAAGGACTGTGAGGAAGAGCAGGCCGAGGCAAGCCAGGGCCTTTCAGGATTGGGACAGGATGAACATGAGAGACAGAGCTCAGGCGATGAGCAAGGGCCACCCCCTCCTGATCCTAGAGCATGGAGAGTGGAGAGAAGGAGGGAACAACGCAGGCAGGCTCAACTACTTGGGAGGAGAGCGCCCCGCCCCTCTCCACAAGGCACACCTGGAGACTGAGACCTAAGGAGACGCTGGGGGGGGGGGCATTTGTCAGGAACAAATGCTGATTTCTTGGAGTTTTGTGTGCTGTTGCTGATCTTGGAAACAACTCTCTGATCTCTTGTTCTGTGATTTCTGCTTGGAAACCCTGAAACTCTGACCATTGGACTGGCTGACAAACGTGATTTGGTGTTCAAATACCTCGGATTGAATTTTGGCTTCTCTTCTGAAACTGCTCAGGCAAGCTTGTATTTCCACAGACTCATTAGATTTTGGATGTATGTTTCATTCCTTGTTATCTACGTGGCCTTGAGTAAATTACTCTTCTAATCTAACTGTATGTGAAACTACTTGCAGCCAGCGGCTGTTGAAGGTGTGTGTGTCTTACTTTGTTCTGGGGCTTGCCAGAAACGTGGGAGCATTTGGGGAAAATTGGAGCAAATAAAGGGCGGTTTGAACTGCCAGTTGACTGTTTTGCCTCTGTGCTGTTCCCTGGGTCATCACAACTGCATACTGAGCACTTCGCAGGTTCATTTTTTTAAGCTGCCCAAGGCTCCAGGCAGAGGTTTTCCATTTTGAGCCCTCCCCTGCCACCCTCTGTCATTGCCTCTGTGCCTGAAGGGCCTCTGTGTGGTTCTCAGTTCGCCTCTCCCAGACCCATGCACGTGTTTGTGTCTGTGTATGTGAGTGTGCGCGCGCGTGTGTGGGTGTCTCACTCCTTGCAGCCCCACGCTGTGACATTGGGGAGGAAAAGAACGGGAGAGATAAGGGAAGCTGCTATCGGAGTTTCTTGCAGCTTTCCACGGGGCTGGGGACGGGAGCTGAGGGGGGCAGGGCGCGATGCGATCGGCGGCACGTTGAGAAAAAGAAACAAGTACTCCAAAAAACAGCTTTCATTAGTTTGCAGCCTGCCATCGCAGAAGGTCTCTGTTGGGGGCGCGGGGCTGCTAGGGGTGAGAGCCCCCCACCCATGCGCGCATACACACACACGCACACACACAAACAAACAAACACATGCGCAGATCTGGGAGAGGTGAGCCGAGAGCCACGCAGAGGCAACAACAGGGGGGAGGGGTCAAAATGTGAAGTCTCTGCCCACCACTGCCTGCCTGCTGCCACCTCTGTCCGGAGCCTCTGGCAGTTAAAAAAAAAAAAAGCAGGGGAGGAAGGAAGGAAGGAAGGAAGGAAGAAGGAAGGAAAGAAGAAGGAAGAAGGAAGAAGAGGAGGAAGGAATGGAAGGAAGGAAGGAAGGAAGGAAGGAAGGAAGGAAGGAAGGAAGGAAGGAAGGAAGGAAGGAAGGAAGGAAGGAAGGAAGGAAGGAAGGAAGGAAGGAAGGAAGGAAGGAGAGGAGAGGCAATTTGGTTGGAAATGCCCCAGTTCAAAGGACAAAGCAATTTTGTGTTCTGTTTTGTCACAGACAGAACTTTGTTGGCAATCCAAGTTAACATTCTTGAATTGTGAGCTCTTAGGAAAATATCCCCTCCTTGTGTGTTGCTAACAGCCATTTCCAGTGGGGAAAACAGGACAAAGCAGAGTGGGGAAAATATTTTCCTTTGCTATATTTCCAGTCTGAATTAGACCAAGGCAGGGTCCCTTTAAAAAAGCCCTTTTAAGGATTATGTATTAATAGAAAAGCAACTAAGCTACCTCTGTTCCTAAACGCTAAAGCTGTTGCACATAAAAAACGGAGGAGTTCTGATCAACTGTCGCAGGCACCATTTTGACAATTTTGCTGTACTGTTGTCTATGGAGGCCCCACTAAATGCAAGCATGGGATAAACTGAGCCTGGTTTGTTCTCAATCTTTTAAGTGTCCACAAACTACTAGCAAAAGTGGCATTTGATCACAAGGAAAGGAGGCATTGAGAAATGTTTCTCCTTTTGGATTTGAGCATCCAAGAAGGGACAGGAAAGGAGAAAAGGAAAGAGGAAAGGCAAAGAAAAAGGAAGGAAAGAGGGGAAGAGAGCAAGGAAGGAAAAAGAAGGAAAGAGGGGAAAGAAGAAAATGGAAAGGAGAATGAAGAGGGAAGGAAACAGAAGAAAAGGAAGGAAGGAAGGAAGGAAGGAAGGAAGGAAGGAAGGAAGGAAGGAAGGAAGGAAGGAAGGAAGGAAGGAAGGAAGGAAGGAAGGAAGATTATAAGAGGGAGGGAGGGTCTGAGGGAAGTCCTGCCTTAGCACTTGGCCACGACCAGCCCTGCTGCCCTTATGCCATCCCCTTGTCCCCTCCTCCTGACTCTCCTGGTGGTCTCCCATCCTATCATTGAGGATGCTTTGGTTACAAAGCCAGGTCTCCTCGCATGGAGAGGGAGTGGGACTCCCTCTGACCCACACATTTTGCCCTCCCACACACACCATGAGCAACCTGGCTAAGGAGAGCGAGCCAAGCAGCAGCAGCCTCAAGAAGGTAAACACAGCCGAGCGCCTCCTTGGGGAAGCCTGGGGTGAGCTGAGTGCTTGCCCTCCACTTCCCAAGGCTCTGGGCAGCCTGCACTGCCCGGGGTCCTCCGCGTGGCCTGAGAGCAAAGGAACTGCTACTAAAAAAATTAAAACTAGTATTTTTTTCCTTTTTTTTATGGTTTGTAACATTTTATTAGATTATGGAATAAAATAAAAAAATACAGAAGCAAATAGTGGGACACAGTGGAGAGGAAGAAGGGGGAGAAGTGAGGGGGAGAAGGGGAAAAGAAAGGGCATTGACTCCCATCTTCCTCTGTTGCAGTAGAATGAAGCCTTAACATCGAACCCCAACTTTTTACTTTTCCATAATAGAATAAACTAGCCATTTCTATAACAACAAATGAATCTAATCAGTAAAGCCCCAAATCCCGCCCCTTTTTTTTTTTCAGTCATCAAGTTTTTGACACCTTGCTAAGCACAGGTGGTACTCGAATATTGCCATGTCCTAAAAGTGGTACAATCTGTGAAAAGGTTGAAAAGGCCTGGACTAGAAGACTGCCAGGGTCCCTTCCAACTCTTGTTATTCTGTTAGGTCCCTCTGACCTTTACCAAAACATTGAGCTGCAAAGTTGAGCATAGAGGCAGATATGTTTATGCTGGAAAAGAAGATGGTAGTTACTACATAATCTCATAAAATGTCAAAGGAGAAAAAGTTATGCCAGGATGCTCAACAGGATCCATAACAACTGTTTTAGATACATGTTAGTCAGGGTTTCATGCAGTCAGGGAGACATTATAGAGATTTTCAATCAGAGGCTCTGCAGGAGGCTGATATCGAAGAAATTATTTATTTATTGGTTCTGTATATTTCATCTTTCTTTCCATAAGGCTCTCAATTCAAAATTCAAAGCAATTTTAAACAGCAAAAAGTTACACAAAGTCCAAAAAAGTCTGGCTGAAGAAGAAAGTCTAACTCATTTCCTGAAGGCAGAAAGAGTGAGAAATAAACCCAAGTCCAAAGGGAATACATTTCTTAGTTTCGAGGCAATGTAGGAAAGAGATTCTTCAAGCCCAGGTTGAATTCAATTTATTGATGAAATAAAAACAACCTTTTTTTGTGTGTGTGTGTGTGTAGGTGTGTTCGCGTGCGCTTCTATCTAAATAGAAGCAATTGATTGTTCATGTGACATATCCTTTCTTTTTCTTTTTTCTATTTTTCAGTTGGGTTGCTGGAATCCTGCCACTGGTCTAAATGGGTCACTAACAGACAGAAGACTGGAAAATAACATGCGGGGAGTAGTTCTTCGTGTAGTGACTGTGTTGGTAAGCAGAATTAAGATTTTTTTAAAAAAATCATTTATTGGGGCTGTAGAAGTCATCATTTCAGAAATCACGTGGTAGTTTCCTTAACTCTCCAAAGTGAATCAATTCTCTGAAACAAAATGAAGAAGTGCCCCATTAAATCCGACTGGATGTTTCTGAATCAATTTGCTTATTTGGAATGATTCAAAACGAATCCAAATATTAGCGCAGTCGTCTCTCCACTTCCTAATTTTGCTGGGTCCCCTGGTTTCCCACAAATAGTTGTTGATTAAGAGAATCTGAAGAAGAAAGGTAATACAAAACGGAACTGTAATCAAATATGCATAAACTTCCTGTAGAGTATTAAAACTTCGGTCTGAACATTTATCAATATTGGGGACCACTACCAAATATTTGTCTCACCATGGATACAAATGTATTGTTTCAATGTGGTAAACTACTGTATGTGGACATTAAAAGAGGCAAAACAGATGGGTCCAAGAACAAAAGCTCTAATAATTGATGCATTAAAGGCATCCAAT
Source organism: Azemiops feae (assembly GCA_023970755.1). NCBI lineage: Eukaryota > Metazoa > Chordata > Lepidosauria > Squamata > Viperidae > Azemiops > Azemiops feae. The sequence continues at coordinate 2,381,494 of JALGBA010003888.1, read as the reverse complement.
TATGATAGTAAAGTGGTTGTAGTTTCATACAAATTACTGCACTCAGGAAATATTAAAGACTACAAAAGATTGGCTAAACTATTTTAATTCACTGTAAGGTGACTTAAGATAGTTTAGCCGTTTTTTTGTAATCTTTTCCAACACACTTCAATTTTATCTTCTATTTTGTCTCACTTCCTGGGTATCAAGTCATCTTAAATTCACTACTAAGTATACAATAATAATTGTAATATTTATGAAGTACTGTACGCCAATTAAAAATGAGATAAATTTTCCCCATGGTGTAGAGTTCAAACACATCATCCCAACATTTGTGGACACACCAATAATTTAAATTATAGAAACCAATTTGTGAAAGGTTTGGATATTGGAATACTGGAAAAGGTAATCAAGAATGGAGTAATGGATGTTGACAATACTGTTGATCTGAACCCATTTCAATTAAATTTGGGGCTATGATACATTCTGAAATTGTTTTATTTGCATTGATATAAGATCTAAGTTGTTAAATGAACCAAGTACAGGGGGACAATCGAGAGCATCCTGTCATACAGCATCACAGTCTGGTTTGGAGGCATCACTGCTTCAGACAGGAAGGCAGTGCAGAGAGTGGTGAGGATGGCCGAAAAGATCATTGGCAGTTCCCTCCCTACCATCCAGGACATAGCACAGAAGCGTTGCTTGAGCAGGGCCCGCAAGATTTTCTGGGACACTACACATCCTCTCCCAACCTGTTTTCCTGTTACCTTCTGGGGAGGAGGCTTTCGTGTATCCGTACAGAACCATCCAGATTCACCTAGTTTTCCATTCCATACAGCATTAACCTGGCGAACTCTCCAACTTCCTCCTTGCGTTATGGGTCAAGATGCAATATTTAATATTTATTTGCTATGTATATGTAGGGATGTGGGTCTATATATATGTTGTACATAGTATGTTTAGGTGTGTGTCATGTATATGTTTCACTTTGAGAGCGGGCAACTAAATTTCATTATTTTATGTGTGCCATTGTGCCCACAATATAAAAAATGACAATAAAGGTTATTTATTTATTATTTATTTAAGTGAGTACATCCCTTATGGTTCTCTTGGATTACTGGTGGGCTTCTCTACCATTGATTACAATACAATTCTGGATAGATTAGGCCTTTGTACTGAATGGGGATGATTGAACTTAAATTTTATTCATACTATTGGATATAGAAATGGAGGTTTGTCCTATTTTGTATGGGTTTCTTCAACTGTCATTGGTTTTGCAGATGGGAAAAGGCTTTGGCAAGGGACATAATTTAATATCTGTTTGTTTGTCTGTCTGTCTGTCTAGCTAGCTAGCTAGGTAGCGATATAGATAACTAGCTATATAGCTATCAAAGAGCATGGTGGCTCACATGGTTAGGACACTGGATTGACAAGCAGCAAGCCTGTGTTCAAGACCCAAGTGCTCCTCTGAGACAGGGTGAGCTCCTGTCATTTGCTCCAGCTTCTGTTGGGGACATGAAAGGATGTGTGATGTGATCTATCATCTTATCTATCTATCATCTGTCTTTCTGTCTGTCTGACTATCCATCCAGCAAACTAGATCAGAATAGAATCAGTGGCACAAGGACATATGGAAGGGGCCAGAATGTTGTCTAAACCAATATTGTAACTAGTCTCATATGTCCCAATTATCAATTCAACAGAACAAGTGCATTAAATTTAACACTTGAGAAAAGCTAGGGAGCAACACTAAATGTTGGAACTTAATATAATTAATGTTAAGTATTTGGACTCCAGGCAATGTGAAATCTTTCGGTTGACATCACTATAACTTAATATTGGATATTAGAAAGATGCTGGCAGTTGTGCTCCAACAATACCATAAGTTACCCCTGCCTGTTCAATACCACAGAATTGTATAGGATAAGCATACATTTTCTATTCTAGTAAACTAAACTGGAATAACACAAAAATGCCAGAGTGATATGTGTCAAAGCTAATTTGATGTTCATCACACTAATATCACAAAAGGAGAAACTAGGTCTTTGTACTTTGAGATTAGTATCATATTCCTGCAGTAAGTGTGCTCAGTTAATGTTTTCTATTAAAAAAAAAAATGTGAAAAACAAATAAATAAATTGTAGGCTCATTAGTTTGATTTGTAAAACAGGAAATGCTTGAAAATGCACTTCTATATGCATGAGAGGAATTTGAATCCAGTTCAAGTCACATGAAGCCCAAAAGGGGAATGACATTTTAAACAGAGAGATTTTATACTTTGATAGTTATCACTTCTCCATCCAGATTTATTGAATGGCTGGAAATCTTAGCCATTTGTAGTTTTGCTTGAAACTCCAGTATATCTCATACACTGCTAGAAGATAACTTAATCAGAGAATACAAATTATGTCCCAAGTTCATGAGTTAAGAAAAAAAAAAGTGTTAATTTATAACAATTTCTTCTATGGCATAATTTCTTCATTTTTAAATGATTTCCATTCAGTTTCATGGCAAATTGCTTTTAAAGTATTCACAGACTAGGATAAAACATAAATATTGAAACCTCATACTATCTTTGTTTTCAATAAATATTACTTAGAACATGAATTCAATGAAGAAGTAGCAATATCCTCTTCAGAAGTGCATTGTTTCCAAAACTGAATTTTGTTTAATTTCCATGGGTCATGATTGGTAAAACTACAAAAAGGTTAAAGAAAGGAAAGACAATGGATGGATAGGATCAAATCTATCTCTTTGGAATGACTTGGACTCTTTGGAATGACCTGTTCCAGAAGTTGTGGGTGTTCAACACTGGAGGTTTGTAAGAAGAGACTGGACAACCATTTGTCTGAAATGGTATAGGCTTTTCTGCTTGAGCAGGGAGTTGGAACTTTGGAACTTCCAACTTAGCTAGTCTGTTATTCTGCTGTTCTGTTATTTTGTTATTCTAGAATGTCCTTCAAAGAGCTATGGGTTATTACCAAAGTCAAGTACAAATATTATACATTTGACTATATAGTCACCAGCAGTTGAATTAGCATTTCCATTAAACATGATGTGCATCAGATTAAAATAACAAGTTAGCTGTTCCTTTGTGCAGTTCTGACCAGGATTCAAAATGTTCTTCCTGTCATTATGGGTTTTTTAGTGAACCTTTCCCTATTCCTGTTTTAACAAATGATTGTCATGACGGGTATATCCTATTATTAAACACTTGAATACAAGAAGGCAATGTTCCAAGTATTGTGACAGCTAGCTCCATTCCTACAACATAAGGCAGTACCGATCAATAGAAAGAAGCATCTCATGCAAAGCAAATTCATCCCCACCCTATGTTACCCGTGCCAAACATGGACACTTATAATAAAACATAAACAAAAGTTAGTCACCACGGAAATGAGATGTTTGAGGAAACCTTCTGGAATGACCAGAAGAGATAAAATCTGAAATGAGATCATAAGAGAAAGAATTGGCATAGAACCAATCTTAAATTACATGCAAAAGCAGAAAATAAAGTGGTTTGCTCACCTGGAGAGGATGCCTTGGGATTACATATCGTACAAGGCATATACAAAAAGAGAAGGTCAAAGAACACAAGGCAGACTCAGAAGAAGATGGAGGGACAACATCAAAGACACACTACAACAGCATCAAATAACAATGGTTGAGGCTGTGGGAAGAGCAAGAACCAGAACTTTGCATCTCCCTTGACACCCAAAGCGGTAAAAGAAGAAGTAAAGAAGGAGAAGGAGAAGAACATTGAGGTTGCTTCTTGATAGCTTTTCCAAAATGCTTTGTACCAGTCCAGTTATTTTTTGAACAAGTGCGCTTACTTCCAAAACAGCTTGTCCATGCAAGGCCTTGAAGTGATCTTACAAACAGAGAAGCTGATGCTTTGCAGAATGCCAGATTCCAATCTATATTCATTTTTAATTAAATAAATATTTTAAAATTTAGTCATACACTGTAGAAAGCATGGCGCTTCCAAGGAAGATACACAAAGCATTATCTTGCTTTCTACAGTAGAATTATAGTGAATCAAAGCTCAAATGTGTATCATTGCATGGACTCACATGCAATGTGTCTCCTTTTCCTCCCTCTTTCAAAATGTAAGCTTGTTAGATCATAAATTGTTGCATTAGCAATAACACTTAGGCAGCACTCTTGAAGCAGTTTACAATGTCAGCATATTGCCCCTAACAATCTGGGTCTCCGTTTTATCAGCCTCAGAAGGATGGAAGGCTGTATCAATCTTGAACCCATCAGTATCAAACTCCAGACTGTGGGTAGAGTTTGCCTGCAATACTGGACTTTAACCCCTGCACCACCAGGACTCTCATGCTTTGCTTTTCACTTAAGAGTCATGTGGCCATTTATGAACAAGTAACAGCATTAATCATTATTATAGTGACATTTTTGTAAATTGCTGAGTATCAATATAAAATTTGGTGGGGAGGGAATGATGCTATTTACCAATCAACCCATGATATGAGAAAAAACTATTTCTGAAAAGTATTTGAGCATAAGATTTATTGAGATTCTTTAGCTGACTAAAGAAATGGCAAAGCAGCAGTATTCTATTCATCACTTTTCACTGCTTGTTCTTATTTATATTCTTCTGAGAAGAAAAAGCATGAGGATGGGCAATGTCAAAAAACCCCATCTAAGATCCCCCCCCCCCAAAATGTTACTAGTTTACAGCAGCCATGATAAATGGCCTCATTTTATTTCTGGGTGAATAAAATCATCATGAGGATTAATGCATGACACAAGTGCTTGACTATTTGCTATTCTTTCTAGCCATTTCAGACCTATGATTGGAAGCTGCCACTAAATATGAAATATATCTCCCGAGATTTCTGGGAGGCTGTCATTTTTAATTTAAAAGAGATAACACACAGTAAGTAATAGAGGTTTTGAAATGGTCGACACTGCTAAAAATAATATCTCAGGTCATTCAGTATCTAAACAGAAAAAATTGTTTCAAGTGCAACCATTAGCCAGAGCTAAACTTTTCTGAGGTCACTGGGCACCTTGACTGTGCATTCATTTAAATTTAGAATGGAGACATTCTCCCTGTTTTTTACTTAGGTTTGTAACCTTAGCTCCAGTTTAAGAGAGACCAACTGCTGCATGGACTCTTCTATTTTTAATAATAATAATCATAATAAGTTGGAAGGGACCTTGGAGGTCATCAAGTCCAACCCCCTGCTCAGGCAGGTAGCCCTATACCATTTCAGACAAACGGCTGTCCAGTCTCTTCTTAAAAACTTCCAGTGTTGGAGCATTCACCGCTTCTGGAGGCAGGTTGTTCCACTGGTTAATTGTTCTAACTGTCAGGAAGTTTCTCCTCAGTTCCAGGTTGCTTCTCTCCTTGATTAGTTTCCATCCGTTGCTTCTTGTCCTGCCCTCAGGCGCTTTGGAAAATAGCTTGACTCCCTCTTCTTTGTGGCAGCCCCTGAGATATTGGAACACTGCTATCATGTCCCCCCTCGTCCTTCTCTTCATTAAACTAGACATACCCAATTCCATCAACCTTTCCTTATATGTTTTAGCCTCCAGTCCCCTAATCATCTTTGTTGCTCTTCTCTGTACTCTTTCTAGAGTCTCGGCATCTTTTTTACATCGTGGTGACCAAAACTGGATGCAGTATTCCAAGTGTGGCCTTACCAAGGCATTGTAAAGTGGTATTAATACTTCGCGTGATCTTGATTCTATTCCTCTGTTAATGCAGCCTAGTACTGTGTTGGCTTTTTTCTTTTCTTTTAACAACCCTGTAATCCCTTGCATCAGAATGGAGTCAGGGCTACTGAATGGAGCTGAGTGTTTACAGGCCGGATGCCCTTCCTGACGCCTACACAGAGCTCACAGCAGATATTTTCTCTTTGTACCCAGAGAGAGAAATATCTGCCACTACCTAGGATCGAAGTCACAGCCTCCTGATTGTGAGGCAAGACCTCCACCTTTTAGGTCACCATGCCACTCACATGGTCTGTTCTACACTGGAGAGAAAATGATTTCACCGTGTGATGTGCTGTGCATGGGAATAGGACTTCTTTAAAAAGTAAACTTAAGGAGCGATAAGATGACAGAAACTATGACCCCATCAATGAAATATTTAATTCACATTGCAGGGGACTTTAGTTTTGCTTCAACAGGTGGCTGTTCCTAGGCAACCTTGGCTGATCTTGGAAGCCAAGCAGGATCCGTCTCATTTCAATGGGAGACCTCTGAGAAATTCCAGGGCTGCTGTCTAATCTATAAACTTAACAAACAAATTATCCCTCCTACCTCCCAGAAAACCCACATTAACAACACTGTCAAGAAGTCAGGTCTACGATATGAAAGGAAGTTTTTATTTCTTAGGACCTTAAAAAAAAAATCTAAGGATTTTAATGTTAGTAAGCGATAGCTGGAGAAAGAAGACCAAAAGTATTTGAGAGAAATGGTTTTATTTTGCTATTTAATAGAATCGACTTGTTGATAAGTATGAAGAATAATTCTCCACCATCAGGGCCTCAGCCTAGATCACTAGGTTATTGAAGCTACCTCCAAAACAGGAGGATGTGAACTTCAAAAGAGCATTATCTCTTATGGGTTAGGAGAATTGTAATCTCAATCAGAGTGGCAGGCAAACACTATTAGGGATTGAATTCTGCAAGCTTTGGGAAATTTCAGGTTTCTCATCTTTACCAAGATCATAAGAATTATTATTTATAAGGTACATTTCCTCAGCAGATCATAAGAAATTTCTGCCAACTTCAAGTATATGCAAGTATGATTTTTTTTTAAAAAAAAAGTAGTGTTTTTCCTGTGTCTTTAAAGAGTTTGGCAGCCATTTAGAAAAAAATACTGCTACATCTCCTGTGTTCTTTGGTCACGATCTGAACCTGAAGTACAAGACAGTTTGAGAAAGTGCACTGACAGGCCAAATGTTGATTGATTCAGACATTATGGATGTATCTCTTTAGGGCATGAAAATAGAATTAAAGATAAGAATAAATTATCTTTTAATGATAGTTGTTCTCACTCATTTCATTCACCAAGTGCTTTAACTTGTAGCATAATACTCTCTATAACTTTATGATGCATTGCTTCTGACTGGTTTTTATTGACCAGTTATTGCAGTGCAGTTCAAAATATTAATGTTATTTTATTTTTCTGTAGCCTGTTATATGATCAGTCTTTTCCTTTTTAATATTGTTTTCTTAACCATAGCTAGCAATCCAGAGCTTCCAGAAGGAGAATATTAAAAGTTTCGATTCAATTTTGACCATTGATTGTCAACATCAAGATAATACATTTTGCTTTCAATTAAAAATAACAAGCTATAATGCCATTCTTTGTCCAAGTGTAAATGAAAGGAAAAGATGGTCAATAAAGCAATCAAGGAAATAAAGTATCAGTATCTCTTTATTCTTTCTGAAATCTTGTGAGTATGATTAACACCAAGACTAAAACATTTGAGGAATCAGAAGAGGGAGACTATGTCATACAGCTATGAAATCTTCCATATTTGTATCATGATTTGCAGAGATGTTATGATTTTTGCTGCTGTGTTAAAATGGAGGTGAATTAATAGAATATATTGCTAAGTAGGTACACAAAGGCTTGTCTTATTGACGTGTATGTCTTCACTATCTCTGGGCTGGTCAAGTCATGAAGCAGAATGATGTCTGACAATGAAGTGTCATTTTAAACAGGACCAGATGTGATTACTAGCTCTCACATAAACAAAAATAAGAAACACCTGATAACAGATCTGTCTTTTACTCGGGCAAGAAACTGGGCTGTCAAAAGGACAGACATGACATCCCATTGTACTACTGGTGGGGGGGACATAAGTAATTTAACCCTTGATTTTTCTATAACTAAAACCTGTATTTAATACATGGCAGTTGCTAGAATCCTTTCATAATGATCAATAATGTTTTGACAATAAATCTATTATCTCAGTTCCTCTCTCCTTGGAAATCTTTCTAAGTTAGTTTGGCTTGGATTGAAGTTTTGTTTTGTTCTAATTTTGCATTGCTAGCTGAACAAAGTCTGACATCACTCCTTCCATTAGCCAAAATGATAGAGACTGCTCAGGCAGGAGATATATGTATATTATGTGCCACATTGTCTGCCCTGTAGCTTCTAAGTTAGTCTGTGTCTTCAGAAGCAGTAGATACTACTCCATCATTAGCAATGAAGTAGGAACCATTAGCTTATCCAGTTTTGTTACTGATTATCATGCTCTTTATATACAGTAAGAAATTCCCTTGGGCCATTTTAAGCCTGTACATCTAAGATCAGAACTAGTAGCTGCCATTTGTAATTTCTCTCCTATATTAACAACATTGGGTGGTTTTATACTGGCAGGCAAGTTTGACAGAGAGGAAAATTATATTCCTTGAAGAGTTCAATTTAATGGATTAAAATATCAGTATTAAAATCTATTCTGATTTGATCAGAAAAATCTGAGAGGTTGAACTTAGGTCATTTTATATGCTCTGTGAATGCTAACAGTCTGGCTAATTATTTGACCTTACTGCTTCTTTCAACAGGAGAGTAAAAGGTCATGATTTTGCAATCAAACCTTCAAAAGCGCTATTTTATATTTCTCACCGATTACCATCTCTCTCTCTCTCTTTCTGCTTTCATTTTGATTTTGCAAACCCACTAGAAGCTGCCTTGATTTTTAAAAGATTCATTTTAAAATGAATAAAATAGGTAGTTCTAAAAAAAAAAAGTAGGCAAAAAGGCTGCAGATTGTATAGAGAGATGCATATATACTATAGAACTAAATATCAACACAATATGTACAGCCAAATTTGAGATAGCTATCCGCTGTATGAAAACTATTTGCTTATGAACAACTTCAAACAACAGGAGCTCTCTCTTCTTTGTTATTTTACTAAAGTGGAAGTAATCCTTCAAATAAAGGATGCCTTTTAATCACAATAGATTATCCTCAGTAAAGTAAGACAGACTGTCATGTTAGCAATGAAAAAGAGGGCTTTAAAAAACTATTTTCATTAAAGTAATAGGGTTCTTAGTGATATCGTAGCTAAAATTGGGATCTTGGGGCTTAGAAGACACTTAGCAATGCACACTGGGTGTTTCACAGTAGACTGATATGATGTCCAAGATTAAGGAGAAGTTGATTTCATTTTCACTGGATGGTTTTAGTAGTTAAGAACAGCAGACAACTTCTTTGCTCTGGTGGGATATATTATATTTCAATACCTATATTAAGAATGGGCACTGGATATTCTAAGCAACAGATTCCATCAACCCAGCCAGAATAGTCAGTGACACAGAACTCTAAAAGCTTAAGTCTGGAACATCTAGAGGGCCTTATTTTGTTTGCCCTGGCATATACAAATAAGAGAGTATACCATGTTTTTCATATACAACATCAAGATAATTGTACGTTGGGAAAGGGCATTTCTCTAGACACTGTATAGATACCCACAAACAAGCCTAGATGTTAGAAAACTCAGGACTCTTATAACTTTCTAATTAGGTCACCTGAATAAAATGGAAAGGAGCTTAAAGATCTTTTTTTTTTCTTGTAGAAAATGTATTTGGAAATGTATTGCTTTTCAACAACAACTTTCAAAATGGCTAATAAATAATGAAGTAAAATTGAATCACCAAAATGCACTCATGAGTAAAGAAAAGTAGCACCACAATAAAAACACATTGAGATTCAGCAATTTCAATAAAAATGGTCAATTAAAAACATCAGAAAAAATTTAATGCACAGACAATTTTATGTCATGCCAGAAGGGCATTCATTTTATTTCATTTTATTATCAGAATATCCTCTTTAATATGGGTATTTCAAATGTGGGGTGCCACAGCTGAGAAGGTCCTTTCTTTAGACACTATTTACCTACTGCTAAAAATGGGAGGAATGAAATATTGAATGTAATATCCATGCATTTTTATGCAAGAATGCAATATTTCAAACATACTGGTCCTAAAAAAAGATGTCCTTGTAAAGTCAAAAAATCCTGGAATCAAGCTTAACTTCTGATGATTTTATGGACACATCCATTATATTTCCTGGTAATAATACATTAGTAGTTTGCCCTTGCATTCTTTCAGATTTTTTTTTCCGAAATACTCTACAGTCCTGGAATTTCTTGCTGGTCACCTGTCCAATTACTATGCACACCTGTTCCTGCTGAGTTTTTTCTAGATCAGCCATGGTTGGCTAAGTGCTGCTACCACTGTGATTAAGCTGATTAAAAAAATAATAAACCATGCTTTCAGTTTTCCTAGAAACAAATTTTCAGCTGAAATTTTATGACAATGAAGGGAGAAGTTAGCCTCACATAGCAGTGTTTTAACCTACATTTGTGAACAATCTTTAGGAACATTCCTACATGCAGCATGATTTAAATTTGAAGTGACACCGATCTAAGATATTTATGTCACTCTAAGAAGAACTAAAAATCATGGTGAGATAGTGAAAATTATCATAGCACTTTGACTTAATTTTCTATATTGCATTTAGAGAATATACGGATAGACCAACTCAAGGTTTACTAATTTCCACTCAAATCATTCCTCCAAGGCAGAACCAAAGGGTAGCTAAAAGAGTGGGTCCTCATTTGTCTCCAGTTTGATCTCTTCTCTTCTGTATCTGTGCAATAGTGCAACACACACAATGAAATTTTAAACCAGAGTTTAATCAGTTGCAGGTGCCAGACAGGTTACAGTGGACAAAGCAAAATAAAGGAGAATCTCTGAGATATTTGAACAAAGTAAATTTAAATTTAAACAAAATTCCTTGTGTGTCTAATCACACTTGGCCAAATAAAGCTATTCTATTCTATTCTATTCTATTCTATTCTATTCTATTCTATTCTATTCTATTCTATTCTATTCTATTCTATTCTAATTCCAGTATAAAATTCTCCTTTGAAAGTGCTGCTCTGAGACTCTATGTATGTGTATGTTACTTTGTTACTTGTTTCCTAACATAGGATTATGAAAACATGACTTTTCTGGTTCCTCACCCGGGATGTAAAAGTTGAAGTCAGCAAAAATGTATTTTGCTCATTCTCTGCAACGGAACAAGAATGTCAATGAAAAACTAAGTTTCCTAACTGAATGTATATTACAGGGCACAAACGTCAGGAGATTATTGTGTTTGGGAAAGTCTAAGGGAGATCTGCCACTCAGTTGTGCTATTGATTGCCTTTTTATGAATTCTTCCTATCATACATGATTTTATGAGCCATATCAGGAGAGGCCTACTTTTTATCTTGATCATTGTCCAGCATATGAGATAATGAAATAAGCTACCCTTTATCTCTAGAAGGAAAATGGAAAAGACTTGGGTTCGATCAAGTCTACTATTTGTGAAAGCTATCCACTTCAACAGTGGTGGCACAGTGGTGTGTTACAAGTGGTCTTGAGCCAATTTTCATTCAAAGATTAAGTATTTCAAGAAAGGTTTCCTAAAAGCACTTTGATGTTATCAATATCATGGATGGTTCATTAGCACCATCCTTTTTTTAGTTTATTATTTATTTTTTATGTAATGAAAAAAAGCAGCATTACTAAACAAAGTCATGAAAAGAGTAGGTAATCTTCACTTCTTCTGAAACTCCATGGAAATAATCTTTGCCCTGACCTCCTGAGGGCCCTGCAAAAACAAGTTATAGATTTGATACTCTAGACAATAGGCAGTGAAGTATATGTTGCCTCTGGCAGGACTGTGGAAAGCACAATGTGGAAGGTTACATGGTCTGAGATAAATCTCAACAAGATGCCTTTACATCAGGATCTAAGGCCAACTATGGTTTTAGGAAACTTTGCAAGATCAAATTACCTAGCTAATCCATCTCAGGGTGTTATTAATAGCAATAGCAATTAGATTTATATACTGCTTCATAGTGCTTTATAGCACTCTCAAAATGATTTACACAGCATATTGTCTGCAACAATCTGGGCCCTCATTTTACTGATCTCGGAAGGATGGAAGGCTGAGTCAACCTTGAGCCAGTTAGGATCAAACTGCTGGCTCTAAAGCTTTGTGAAATACTTCCTTGTTATTAACCTTGGTTGTACAGAATTCTCAACCTTTTTGAAGCCCCATAGTTGATAAAATGTGTACATTATAGCAGGGCTTTTCAACCTTTTCACCGATTGTACCACTTTTAGGATATGGCAATATTCGAGTACCACGTAGCAAGGTGTCAAAAACTTGATGACCAAAAAAAAAAAACCGTTCAAAGTTGCAATTGCACTGAAATGACTTATGACCATTTTTCACACTTATGACCATTGCAGCATGCCCAGGGTCATGTGATTTATATTTGGATGCTTGGCAACTGATTCATATTTATGATGGTCACAGTGTCCCAGGGTCATGTGATCCCCTTTTTCAACCTTTTGACAAGCAAAGTCAATGGCAGGGCTGCTGGTGGTCAAGTGCTAAGGGACTTCCTTCCCTTCCTTCCTTCTTCTCTGCCTCCCTCTTTCTCATTCCCATCTCCTTCTGAAGGAAGAATTTGAACCCCCCCCCCATATTTTCCCTCTTCCATATATTCGTCAAACAAGGAAAAGCCTCCAGAGACAGAAAAGACAAGCCGCTGAGGGAACTAGCTTAAAAAGGCGCATTCCCCTTTAAGAATTAGCTACTGACTAGAAAGGAAAATTAAGGAGCCGGCAGCCGGCACTTAAGGAAGAAAAAAAATATAGTAAGTACTGGCTGCCGGCTAAGGCAGCCTCCCCAAATGGCTCCATTCATAAGTAAAGGAATGCTACAGGCAAAATCCATTCAGGAGAAAAATACTTCAAAATCTCTTGCAGCAAAACTTACAGCTAACAATAGCAGAGCAATAGAAGCTAATAGGAGACATCAGCCATCAGCCAAATAGAAATTGCCAAACACTCCTTAAGAACACAAATCCCACATTGCACAAATCTCAGAACTTCAAAGTCACAAAAGCACATAAGAATCCTTCCACTCTCCATCTCCCTCCCTCCCTCCTCTGTGCCTCACCTCCAGCCATTGCTGCCTTTTTTCATTCCTCTTGGAGGGCGACCCCTCCCCCAATGCATTTCTTGCCTGTTTGCTGCTGCCAGCACAGGTGGCTGCCACAGCAGTTGTAGATCGGCTCATGGCTGGCTGGCCTGCTTGATCTCCTCTCCCCCCACCGTCCTCCTCCTTCTTCTTTCCCTTCGGTGCAGCTAGAGCTGACTCCGCCTCCTCCCAAGGCTGCTGCTTTTTCTCTCTCTCCCTCTCCCGCCCAAACTGCCTCCTTTTATAGCCTCTCCTGTCTCCGCCCCCCTCCTCCTCCTTTCTCATGGGGGAGGGAGAGCCAGAAGTGAGCCTGGGGCCTTTGTTTCCCCCCAGCCACTCTGCAGCTCCAGAGGACTCTCTCACAGTAAGTCCTTGCCTGTGCTGGCTCTTTCCCTCCCCCACTACACTTGGCTAGGCAGGGCTGCGTACCACCTGCCACTAGTTAATGTACCACAAATGGTACGCGTACCACCGGTTGAAAAGCCCTGCATTATAGAACCATTATCCTCTGGATTTGAGAAAACTGGGGAAGGAGCCTACAACTTCAAGCTGATATGGTAAAGAAAGATGTACAGGGTGTTTTCCTGAATTGGAGTGACCTGGGATATTTAGAATCCACTGCAGGACTTCAGTGGTCACTAGATTCTGAAAATATAATTTCCTTAATCATTTGCAAGAAATCAAGGAAAAATGCTATGGCAAATACATCAGTGTATTGTGACATAAGTGTTGATTTCAGCTGATGCATGTTCAGAAAGGAGGGACGGAGGGAGGTTGTGTATGTTTGGTTTCTCATTTATGTATATATATTTTTTCAGAATAACTCTGTTACTGCACCCTAACTTGAGAAACTTTTTACAGAACTGGTCTTTCCTTTTTTCAGAATTTATTCTTCATTTCTAACGATAGACAGATTGTGTGGGAGCCTTAAGATATGGAATTTTCAATAGAGCCGTTTGGTCATTACAGAAATGACCATATTAATGAGCATTCTTTGCAAGATTCCAAGCACAAAAATTTCTGCAATGTGTACTTCCCCTGGAGCCTAACATCTGTAGTGAACATTTGGATGCCCTGAAAAGTGAAACATAATAAATCAACTCAAGAGTTGAAAAGTCATCTATTTCATGCTTGAACAAAATGTTAATACCCTGACAGTTTGAGGATCTTTAATTTGTGGCTAGCTGTTGTGTAGTAGAAGGTACCCCTAAGTTCTTCACCTGCCTACTTTTGTCCTTGGTTTCCTGAAAGTTGAGCATAAGCAGTAAAGCTGGACAAGTTTTTTTCAAAAGCCTTTTTATAAATCAGAGGAGCAATTAGTGGGGACTTATAATTTCCTGAATTCACATTCTGAATTATTAACTGTTATTATCTAATATTCCAACAAAGGAGATAGGAATGTCTTTCCAGTGTGAAGATCATCATTTGAATCATTCTTTTCCTGTACAGATCTAAGGAATGTTGTACATAATGCATCAAATTGGTACATGACTGTGTGTGTGTGTGTGTGTGTGTTTAAATTTATTAACTGCAGCAGATCAGATTTATTGAACAGGAAAGTAAGCTATCTTTTTATCTGTTCTAAATCAAAATGTATTTATATATAATATGCTTGCTGTCCAGTGTTGCAGTAACTCTATCTATCATTTGACTTACTTGTATACTTTGTGTATAAAAACCAAGCTCTGAAAATTTTAGTTCCCTAAATTCTGTTCTGAGATTGCATCACATATGTGATTTAAAATACAGCTGGAGATCATGGCATGCTTTTCTTGAATAATGTCTTCAGAATGATAAGATTTCTTAGATTAAGTGTTGTTACGTTGTCACAAAAACATTCATAGCTCTACTGGAAATACTTAACTCTGAATGAGGATACGTAGTTCCATTTTCATGTAAAGATGCATTCAGTAAGTTTAATTGCATTCTGATTTTCTCTGTCCAGAAGCGCATTCGTTTTCATAACAATCCCACTTTGGAGAATTGGAATATATACTTCACTGTAATGGACCATAGTCAGATTCCTACCATGCATAGTGCCTTACTCTTTGAATTCATACGTGTGTTTATGAAACAAGCTTTCCAAGAAAATTAGACAACTGTACTATTTAAAATGTTATTCTATTACAACACATTGCTACTCATTTGAAGTACTGTTATTTGACCATCAAGAATGGAAGAAAAGTCATTCTACCTCTAGGCTTGAGCTGCTTTACAATTCATAACAGGACATCTCTTCTGTACTACATAAAATAGAAATAATAGCCTAGGATTGACAACTATGAAACACCAGAATCTATCAGTAAACGCTCAAAGTTCTACAAGTTTAAAAAGGAGGGGAGGAAACTGGGCTAAAGAATGGTGAAAAAATCTTTGAAAATATGAATTTCCTTTGCCATAAGTATTACTCTTTTTCTTCTCTGTATAGGAGGAACCATTTGTGATGGTGTCAGAAAATGTTTTGGGCAAAACAAAGAAATATCAGGGTTTCTCAATTGATGTCCTGGAATCTTTATCTACTTACCTTGGCTTCACATATGAAATTTATGTTGCACCAGATCAGAAATATGGACTTCCACTGGAGAATGGGACTTGGAATGGACTGATAGGAGAACTAGTATTAAAGGTAAGGAAATTTCTCACCACTGACTGAAAACATATAGTGGGCAAGTGCATGTATATACTTTTATTTTAGATTTTAATTTCCTAATTAATTTCCTCCTAGTCATTAGACCAAGCCCAAATAAAAGGAAATTCAGTTAAATACTACTGAAATTAATTGAATTCTGAATGTTTCTGCCTTAGTTCTTCTTAACATTCCAAACTGAATTAAGATGTTGTAAGTATAATTACCATAGTAAAATGGAAATAAAATAGAACAGTAATTAGAGCACATTTAGCTTTTAAAAGATCAAGAAAGTGGACAAGTCATTATAATACCTATGGGTGTTGCAGTGAGTCAGATTATTCTTGATAGAGTTCAAAAATATTTCTCTAGAGTGATTGGAAATTGTTTATTTAATTTAAAAAAATAAATGAAGTACAATCATTATCTTTAAATAAAGATAATGATTAAGATAAGAAGCATCTTGGGGAGGTTAATATGTTGTGGAAAAGATGTCAGAGGAAACAGTTCATTAGCCATTTCCCATTTTCTTTTACTTATAACCCGGCCCAGATTGTTTCAAGATTTATAACAAATGGAGAAATGTATACTAATACATTATGCAAATATGTAAATACAGGTGTACATTGGGCACAGCAATTGAACAGGGTGGTTCAAATAAAATGCCACCCAATGCAAAATATAGCTTCAGAGGCTATTCAAGTTCAAATGAGAATCTATGTTAAAAAAAATTAACAAGAGCTTTCTTTGTTTTTCTATTACTAGTGAAGAGTATAACTAGTTAGTAAACTGCTGTAGCTCTTTGCACCTACTGTATGTGAAAAAAACCCAAAAGATAGTTGGATGGATGGATTGTGTCTCTGTGCTTGTCAGTATGTGCGTGTGAGAGAGAGAAAGAAATAAGAAAGAAATGTATTCTCTTTTGGAGTAAAATGCAGAGTAATGAATACTAAGCCAAAGAAAAGTTGAGATAGGAAAAAAAATTATAGCTAAATTACACTAATTGTTACACTAATAACAATCACTATATCCTTCTATGTTTTTCTGTTCTTACAAACCATTCTTGTTTCAACCACATCCATACATTGCTTTTTATATTGCCTTTTTTTCAAATCCATCCATAGGTTTCTTTGTCTTCCATTCCATCTTCCCTCCCTCCCTCCCTCCCTCCCTCCCTCCCTCCCTCCCTTCCTTCCTTCCTTCCTTCCTTCCTTCCTTCCTTCCTTCCTTCCTTCCTTCCTTCCTTCCTTCCTTCCTTCCTTCCTTTTGTAATTCAGTCTTTATACATTTCCATTAAATTACAAAAATACTTCAGTGTGCTTCTTTTATACCAGTCACTCAGTTTTGTATTCAATATACGTCATTTAGCATACAATCATTCTTGGACCTATCTGTTTGACATTTACCATTCACACTATTTAAGTATCACAATTCTATTGCATTCAACTGTTTTCCAACAGTTCCATCTCGTACTTGTTCTTACATATAAATGGTTGCAGGAATTGAGTTTGTCTAACCTAGTGAAAAGAAGGAGTAGGGAAAACATGATAGCAGTGTTCCAATATTTGAGGGGCTGTCAGAAAGAAGAGGGGGTCAACCTATTTTCCAAAGCACCAGAAGGCAAGACAAAAAACTAATCAAGGAGAGAAGCAACCTAGAACTAAAGAGAAATTTCTTAACAGTGAGAACAATTAACCAGTGGAACAACTTGCCTTCAGAAATTGTGGGTGCTCCATCACTGGAGTCTTTTAAGAACAGATTGGACAGCCACTTGTTTGGAATGATATAGGCTCTCCTGCATGAGCAGAGATTTGGACTAGAAGATCCCCTTCCAACTGTGTTATTCTATTCTGTTGTTCAGTTATATTGTAAGCACAATAGGAAGAATCAGATCTATAATCCTGCATTTTGTGTCCAATTGTTTCCACTCAAGAAGGATTAAAATAGAGTCCATTAGCTAATTTACTCCTGGTGCAACCATTAGCGTAACTGATGGCAGTTCAGGCTTTCCTCCCATCAAGATGAAAGTTGAATAGAAGGTGCAAGGAGATGGAAGATGCTTCTAAAAAAGGGACTAAGTTACACAGGCAGAAGGAAAATTGAATGAAGAGCTAAATTAATAAGATTTTCCCCCTCTCTTTCTTCTTCTTATACCATTGCCAAGTGAAAGGGAAATTTTGGGACAATTTGATTTCTTCTAATCTTAGGATCATTATCATCAGATACTAATCATCTATAATGCCATTATCCATCAGAATAAGAGTATGTCTATCAATCACATTTTTTCATATCTTCCCAGCCATTCTATGTCCATGTTTGATCAATACCATGGTCTGGATTAGAATGTCCTCCTGTTCATCCTGGATTTCCAGGTTTATATAATTTTTGCCATAGATAACAATCTTTGCTAATCTCAGTGTACTCATAGCTTTCACAGGTTGTAGAGTATGCTAACAGCCTTAGTCATACCCATCTACATGCAGTATTTCCTGAAAACACTAAGGACAGTACCGATCAGTTACAGATTTTGGCCCGTTCATCGAAACACAACCACAATCCAGTTTTACCCATATATGCTATTGCTATTCTGTGCAAGCTAATATAGAGAGTACAATGCAATCTAATACATTGCTGATCACAATCCCGCAAACGTGGAAGTACATGCAATGTACCACCCAATGGTGCTTTTTCAGGAGGCAACTGGACTTCCTTGTTTTTCTTTGAAGACGATTTGCTTCTCATCCAAGAAGTTTCTTCAGCTCTGACTGGATGGTGGGAAATGGAAGGATTTATATTCCTTACAGACAGCTGGTCATTTGCATTTGTTTAGAGAGTCGTTCAGGCCACTTGGAGGTTTATCTGTGTCCTCAAGGTCACCTGAGTGGTGCAAATGGGTATGAAACTGTCTTGGAACTGCTGAAAGGATTGCGTTGTAGACTGGAGATAGATAATGTCATATCCCTCCTCCTCTGCTCAGTTTTGACATAGATGGCCTCTTTGACCCCTCTTTCAAACCATCGGTCCTCTCTATCTAAAATGTGGACTTCACTGTCTTCAAAAAAGCGGCCTTTGTTTTTTAATGGCAGATACTGAATCTTGTCCTAATGGGTTTGCCCTGTGTCCCTTCACTGTTGAAGACAGGCGCAGGCTGTTTGGGATGAGTCTGTGTTGTCTGCATCTCAAACTGAAGCGCAAATGGCTCCTGTAGTCTGCAATGTATTCTGGAAATCCGTTTATACTCCCGCGCCATTCGAAAGGTGTTCATCCCAAAGTGCATAGCTAAATATCTATGGAGATTCTCAGACATCCAGGTCATGGTCTTCGAGGAGAATCGAAACATCTTCAGAGAAAAACAAGAAAGTTCTGTTGCTTCCTGAAAAATCACCTTTGGGACAACCACGACCTGGATGACTGAGAATCTCCATAGACATGCAATGTCCCAATACACATTCAGAATATAATATATAGATTTACACACATATGTGTAGAGGGCATTTCCAAATGCAGTGGTTATAATTTGGAAGTTTTAAAAAAGATTCACTACTCCCCCCCCCCTCGTGCCAAATATAATTTTAGAAGGACATATTTCATAGAAATGTTCCAGCAAAAATTCTGAGAACTAGATTTTCTTCCATTCAGTGCCTTTTAAAAAATGGGGGAATAAAAATGTAATTTCCTGCCACTACAAGCTTGGGAATTAAATCTGCATAATTTCAGCAGTTTCAGAACAGGCAGAACTGGAAAGTTATTAGGTAGGAAACAACATTTGAGTCTTGGGAGAATCTTGAGGAAAATATTGCAGTTTTTATCAAGGTACTGGCTTGATTCCCATCTCATACTAAACTATTGTTCTAGTCTGGATTTATATCACAGAGCATAGTTTGCAGAGATAGAAAACCAAAAAAAAAGGTCCTTCGGGCTTAGTATTGATACGAGTATTAGTATTTCTTATTTGTTTCTTGCTTTAAGAAGATCCAAATTTGATTCAAAATGGTGAAAGGCACATTCTTTTTCTAAATCTGGTATGCATAGCTAGTTTGCATCCAATGTAATAAGAAATTGCCCTGAAGTCAAGGGAATGTTGCACAAATCAGTATCTCCCCTCTCCCCATTCCCTGGGATTTAATTATCACAAATTCCAGCTCTACAATATGTGTGTGGTGTGTGTGTGTGTGTGTGTGTGTGTGTGTGTGTGTATGTGTTAAATTGGTTAAAATGGTTTGTCGCAGTAGAGACTGCTGCCTAGAATGGCTCCTGGATTTGGGCTGATAAAGGCATAAGCTTCTTCCTTTCCCATATTTGGGTAGACCGGGTGTCTCAGAAAAACACTATACATAAGAAAGGCTGAGCACAAAAGAATTGAGGCCTTTGAACTATGGTGCTGGAGAAGACTCCTGCGAGTCCCTTGGACTGCAAGGCGATCAACCCGGTCAGTCCTAGAGGAGATCAACCCTGACTGCTCTTTAGAAGGCCAGATCCTGAAGTTGAAACTCAAGTACTTTGGCCACCTAATGAGAAGGAAGGACTCACTGGAGAAGAGCCTAATGCTGGGAAAGATTGAGGGCAATAGAAGAAGGGGACAACAGAGAATGAGGTGGCTGGATGGAGTCACTGAAGCAGTAGGCGTGAGCTTAAATGGACTCCAGAAGATGGTAGAGGACAGGAAGACCTGGAGTAACTAACAACAACAATTTTTATATATATACAAACACCCGTGAAAACCTCAGAAAACAAATATATATATATATATATATATATATATATATATATATCTTTGATAACTACAAATTTTTAATATATATATATATATTAAAAAAATGTGTCACTCCTTCAAGCTAACTGAGTCACACTGTAAGAAGAATTATAGGAAGCTGAATATATATATATATATTCAGTTAGCTTGAATGAGTGACACATTTTTTTCTGACAGTGTATAGTAACATGCCTTACTAGACACATGAATAGCATAAAATTCTATCCTTCCTAAGAATGAGACACCTTTACATGCTTTGAATTGGAAATGTTGTTCAGTTCTATATAATCCACTTGTTCCCATAAAGACATGGACTTCATTCCTACAACACACATTAATAGTCCTGTAAGCCAGCAGAACAAAGCAGCCAATTTTTGCAGTACTTTCCATTCCACTGAAAAGATTCTTCTCAGAACAATAGCAATAGCATTTAGTCTTCTACATCATTTCATAGTGCTTTACAGCCCTCTCTAAGCAGTTTACTGAGTCAGCACATTGCCCCAACAATGTGGGTCCTCATTTTACCAACCTCGGAAGGATGGAAGGCTGAGTCAACCTTGAGCCAGTCAGGATCGAACGCCTGGCAGTCGGCAGAATTAGCCTGCAATACTGTATTCTAACCACTGCTCCACCACGGCTCCTCCAAGAATGGCAATGGTTGTTCTCTTGAACGAGAGAAATCTACGATTGTCTGAAAGGAAGCACAGAAGTAAGCATCCCTTGGTGCTATCCAATGAGTGAGGGCTATTGGGAGCAGTGAATATCGCTGTAGCTATGTGATCAAATGTATGCTTCTGCAGTCATTAAACCTATAACAGTTAAATGGTAGAGGCAGAAAAACAACATCACGTAAAGGAAGCATATCAATCTTCATAAGGATGTTTAATATGTCAAGGCAAGACATAAGCAGGGTAAACCAATCTTAGGTAGAGGAAGTGTGATTTTAATAGCTTGGCACATTTTATAAATAATGCACAGAATGTGTGATGTGATGACCTGACTGACATTGACATGAATGGCACATTTTATCACCTTGGTAAACTATCAGCCCATCAGAGGTCTTCTAGGGTAGTAAGGCTAATGTTGTTTGGACTTACTTCTCCTTAATCTCTTTGATGTGTCCAGCCAACAACTTTAATATGGTACTCTTTGGGGATAATATAATACATCTCTGCTGATTCTATGAATATAATTAGGAATTCAGCTAAACTCTCAGCACTCTGATTGTGGGCTCAGGCAAATCCAGTTAGGTTTTGGGTCTAATGTTTATATTTTCCATAACTGGAGCAGGTTTAAGTCACTCAACAATAACGAATGGGATGCCAGGCTGACTTACGGATACTAGATGAAGTATTTAATTCTAATACAAATAGGACTAGCAAAGCTTAACATATCACTTTCTGTCTTTGTGAAGTGACTATCTCTGTGGCATTGTGTCTCACTAGAAGCACTACTTTTGTGCTTCTACAAACTATTAACATAGCCAGGAAGCCACAGTCATGTCAGGAAGACGTCATGCTCAGGAGACAAGTTTTTCCAATATGTTCTGCCGAAACTATGTGCCAGAAATCAGAGGAAGCAAAGATATGCTATCCTGAAAGAAAAAATCAAAGTACAATCTTCTACGATCATCCCAAAGAGATGTCTATGGAGATTCTCAGTCATCCAGGTCATGGTTGTCCCAAAGGTGCTTTTTCAAAAGGCAACTGTTTTTCCTTGAAGATGTTTAGCTTCTCATCCAAGAAGCTTCTTCAGGGGAGAGGAAACGACATCACCTATCTGCTGTTTACAACACAGTCCTTTCAGCCGTTCCAAAAAGGGTCCACATGCATTGGCACTATTCAGGTGACCCTGAGGGCAGAGATAAACATCCAAGTGGCCTCGATGACTCTCAGAGAGAGTGCTAACAACCAGATGACTGCATATAAATCCTTTCTTCTCCACCATTCAGTCAGAATTGAAGAAGCTTCTTGGGTGAGAAGCAAAATGTCCTCAAGGGAAAATAAATAAAGTCCAGTTGCCTTTTGAAAAAGCACTTTTGGGATCCCAAAGAGACCTGCAGGTCTAAGATTCCTCTGGTGATAAGGGGTCATTCTTAAGAGAAGCCAAGGTCAACAACCATTCCAACCCTTCTAGAACTTACCAGTGATCAGAGGCAGAAAAGCAAATGGAGAACTAAGGAAAAAGAACTTATGTTTCAGTGGAAGCAGGACACTTTCTTCATTATTTCAAGAAGCAGAACATTCATCAGTTAGCTTGATAGCTGCTCTCATCTTTTTTTCACCCAGCTACCTCTTTCTAAATAAAGATGTAGTGCAACTATTATAGTGAAGATATCTTACTGAAATGTGGCTGAATTGGTCTCCTTTAAAGTACCATCCTTGTTATTTATAAACCACTCTACAAATAAAAATAGCTGCATGAATTTTAATGCTTCCTCATTATAACTGATGGGCAATTTCCTTTTCTTTTTCACATCTGAGAGTGGCTGAAGTTTAATTGGTTTGCCCTCAAACCTTGAAGTGCGTATTTGAACTGAACTATATCACCTTTGAGTCTTAGGTTTCCAGTCTGAATTGTATCAAGGCTGCTTTCCGTAGATCTAATAACTAGTCCTTGTATATTTTATAATGTTTGCCTACTGTCACATTACAAAAATAGCTCCTAAGCAATTTTTGGAAACTCTCTAGAGGCCCCATCCAAAACTGTGGGGATTAGAAATCCAAAAATGCCAGGGAATTTCTAGAAGCCTGTCACTCTGACAAATCAATCATCCATAGACATAGACATAGCAACATCTATAGACTATGCAAAAGAGACAATCAACCAGCCCCAAAGAGAAAAAGATCCCACCAGTAATCAGCACTCAGATCAGCATAGATTAACTCCAAGGTCACCTTCAGACCAACAATCAAGTAAGCAATACCCCAATCAAGAAACTGCTAAAGAGCCATTAGTAAACAGTACAACTAAGAATCCCTAAGACTACCTCCACCCACACAGACAGGCAAAACACCAGAATATAAACTGACAGCAAACAGCACCTCCTTACTACCACTGATGATGTTACCTAGTTAGGGTAATGAAACGTCTGCAACAAACAAGCTCAGAGAGCACCAAGGACCCCTCATTTCAACCCTCAGCTACAAATATTCTCCTTCATTGTGGGGATTAGAGTTAGGGCTCCTTCTCCTCAATACTGTGGGTTCTGGACTAATGAAAGAGATATCCAGCAGTCAAAACCCAATGTCTCTGCCCTAGTATGCCTCCAAATTGCTTGATAAACATTTGTGTTTACCATGTTGATGCTTGCAGCTTAAAATGCACATATTCCTGAAATGTCAATTCATTGTTAGATCACAGTGCTTTTTTCATGAACTACAGAAGAGATTATTATAAATTAAGGAAGACTTAAGAGCAGGAGAAAGGAATGGATATATTTGTGAAAACTAGAAAATAAAGTGAGGATAGATTTAATGGAAAGTTGAGCTAGAAGGCATTTTAGTCTTCTTAGATTTTGGTTGTCAGTGTACTCATAGACTATTTTGCAACAGAATAACAATTCAGTGAAAAAAGTACTATTAGCACAAGCCAATAAAGAAATTAAAAAAACAGATTTTTAATTCATGATTTAAAGATGAAAATTCATCAAAAGTTTAATATAACAAAAGAACCTTAATCTTTTCTCTAAAAAGGACCAAAGCTGAGACCAATAAATCCTTCTTCTGCATAAGGTAGTCCTCGACTTTAAACAGTTTCATTTAGTGAAAATTCAAAGTTACGACACTGAAAAAGTGACTTATTACTGTTTTTCACATTTATGACCATTGGAGCATCCCCATGGTCATGTGATCAAAATTCAGACCCTTGGCAACTGACTCATATTTATGACGGTCACAGTGTCCCAGGGTCATGTGATCCCCTTTTGCGACCTTCTGACAAACAAAGTCAATGGGGAATCCAGAGTCACTTAACCACGTTACTAACTTAACAACTGCAGTGATTCACTTAACAATTGTGTCAAGAAAGGTCATAAACTGGAGCATAACTCATTTGACAATTGAGTTATTAACTGTCTCCTTTAGCAACAGTAATTTTAGGATCAATTGTGGTTGTAAGTCGAGGACTACCTATAGTTGGGATACCATGACAGAAAACCTGTTTTTCATTCAGTCAGCTTTTCTGTGGGACAAAAGAACTCAAGTTACGAAGACAAATTCAAATTCACAAGTTCATGTACAGGAAATGCTCCTTCAAATATTTTGATCCTATGTTACTTAGAGCAGTATAAGTTTAATTAACCACCATCATGGTGGGAGCTGATTGTAATGGTTAATAGTATCTTCTGTGTTGCTCATATAAAGCCATTCCCTAATAATTTTTAATTGGTCTGTTCTTCCATTCCTTTGGCATTCTTCAAATACTGGCTCCAGTTCCCATATTAAAGTTCAAGATTATCTTTATTATTCCACTCCATTTATAGCTCTGTGGGTTGTTTTTACTAGCATTCTCTGCTTTGTTTGGGATACTACAAAATCTACCAGACAAGTCTCCAATATACCTTCATCTCACATGGCTGAAAAGTATTACTGGAAGTAGCTTTCAGCTTTACTTCCTCTCAATACAAGGCCATGGGGACTCAAAGAAGACTTGTGCTGCAAGGAACAGAGATAAGAAATATGCAGCAGCCAAAGCCAATGCAATCCTAAACTACATTAATAGAGGGATAGAATCAAGATCATGTGAAGTATTAGTAGTGCTTTATAAAGCCTTAGTAAGACCATACTTGGAATATTATATCCAGTTTTGGTCACCACAATATAAAAAAGATGTTGAGACTCTGGAAGGAATGAGGAGGAGAGCAACAAAGATGATTAGGGGACATATGAACATATGAAGAATGGTTGCAGGAATTGGGAATAACTAGTCCAGTGAAAAGAAAGGGTGACATGATAACAGTGTTCCAATATTTGAGGGGCTGGCAGAAAGAAGAGGGGGTCAACTTATTTTCCAAAGCACCAGAAGGCAAAAGAAGAAGCAATGGATGGAAACTAACCAAGGAGAGAAGCGATTTAGAACTAAGAAGACACTTTCTGACAGTGAGAATAATTAACCAGTGGAAGGGCTTGCCTTCAGAAGTTGTAGGTGCTCCATCACTGGAGGCTTTTAAGAAGAGACTGGACAGCCATTTATCTGAAATGGTATAGCGTCTCCTGTTCAAACAAGGGGTTGGATAAGAAGACCTCCAAGGTACCTTACAACTCTGTTAACCTATGTTCTGTGTCCTAAGAATTTAAAAAGGGCTGGTTGGAGGTTCAACACCCTAAGTGGCAAAGACTGGCCTAAGAATACATTAATGATCTGATCAAAGCAAGAAAAGATGAGGAGAAAGACTATGCCTGAAAGAGCAAGATTTGCATAATTCAAACAAAGAAACTGCTTTGAATGCTATAGCAGCCCAAATTCCCTTCTCCATACTTCTGGAATTCTCCAATGTGTAAACTTTTCCCCACTCTATATATTTTTGAGGGAAAAAAGTTGACTCTGGATTTATCAGCATAACATGAAACAGAGGAGATGAGGGTAAGACAGGTTGCAAAGAGAAAAAGAATGCATTCGATGAATAAATATAAGAGAGAGAAAATAAAAAAGCAGACCTGTGGGAAAAGAAAAGGGAGTGAATAGAGAAGTTGGCTTGAAAGAACATTGATCAGTTTAAGTCTTGCTTGCTTCTTGATCCCCTCCTGCATTTGAATGCTTGCTTTGTAATTAGACATACAACCATTCATTTAGTGACCGTTTGAAGTTATAATAACACTGCAAAAAGTGACATACAATCAGTCCTAACATTAAAACTATTGCAGCATCCCTATGGTTACATGATCAAAATTTGGGTTTACGGCAACTGGCCTGTATTTAAGCATCCTGGGACCATGTGATCACCATTTGCAACCTTCCCAGCTGGCTTCTGACAAGCAAAGTCAATGGGGGAAGCCAGATTGGCTTAAGGATATCATGATTCACTTAAGAAGTACGCTGATTCACTTAACAACCATGGCAAAGAAGGTCATAAAATTTGGCATGATTCACTTAACAATCACCCTGCTTAACAATGGAAATTCTGGTCTCAGTTGTCGAGGACTGTCTCTATAACAACTTATTTATTCAGCTATAAAAGCAATCTGCTACCCACTCTATTAACAACCCCTATACAACATAGATTATTAGACAACGTATAGTCAACTAAGTAACCTTCCAAATGTTTTGGGATTCAGCCCAAGCCAGTATGGCTTGTGGCCAATGTCCATTGTCAAGAGATTGTGAAAGTTGGTCCAAAATATGTACAGATCATCAGATTGTCAGCTTCTCAGAATTGTATGTGAAATATTTCCCCTGTTTATTTTGTCTGTCCAAACGATTTTCTTGGATATAGATGGATAACACATTTACCAAGTCCCTCTGATGCACATATTTTCCTTTTCAACAATAATATTAGATTAGATTACCAAAAGCAATCTGGTAGCACTTTTTGTGACAAGCAAATTTTATTACAGAGCGGTATCTTTTGCAAGCTGCAGCTAATGTCATCAAGATGCATCAGACTTCTCATACAAGTCCCCTTCTGATTTTGGGACATTATAAAGAGCTCTCTTCCTACATAGATTAAATTATGAAAGTATATTCAGGTCCAAAAAGTTAACCAGTGATTTGCATGCTCTGAGAAGTGGCTGAATCTAATCTGTTGGGGAGAGATACATAAATAGCTACTGGATATAATGTCTATATTCTTTTTCAAATATATTGAGACAATATGGCATGTTGGTAAAAGGACAAGATTACAGGTAGTTCTCAATGTACAAACAAAACTGAGCCCAAAATTTCTGTTGCTAAGTAAAACATTTATTAAATGAATTTTGCCCCATTTTACAACCTTTCTTGCCACAGTTGTTAAGTGAATCACTGCAGTTGTTTAGTAACATGGTTGTTAAGTGAATCTCGCCTCCCCGTTGACTTTGCTTGTCAGAAAGTCACAAAAGGTGATCATATGATCCCAGGACACTCAACTGTCATAAATGTGAGTCAGTTTCCAAGGGTCTGAATTTTGATTACGTGACCATGGGGATGCTGCAATGGTCATAAGTGTGAAAAATGGCCGTAAGTCATTTTTTCCAGTGCTGTTGTAACTTTGAACAGTCACTAAATGAACTGTTGTAAGTCATAATGTAACATAATGTACTATCATTGTGTTTTATTTTTATTTTTCTCAGAAACATATGATTGGCCAGCATAAAAACCAGAATAATGGATTAGATTACCATTAGTTTATCAAGGATGAGTCCCACTTTTGACCTACCCTTCCATGTTGAGTCTCTTGCAAGCTGAGATTTGGCTTACATTGTAAGACATCTAGAAAGCTACATCAAAGTCCTATCAAGTTTCTGTTTCAAGCAGCTCTGGGATGACTGCTCCATCATGAGATTCCTTTAAAAATGCAGTGCTAGGAAGTGCTGAGACATGAAATTATGCAGCCCACACATTTTGTGGAAAATAGTAGGTTTTGCATGAAGAGCTGCTGAAGGCGCCTTGCTGAGAAGGTGTGTCATATTTCAAAGGTGCCATTGCAAGAGACATAAGGCAGGGGAGTAGTTACATTTCCTACATTAAAATAGAACATTATTCAACACAATGCACCTGTGTGACATTTACTCCAAGAAAGATAGAATTTTTAGGCATTTTCAGAACTCTGAATGAGCTTCAGATTATCTTCTCCTTGTTCATTTAATATTACAGTTGAAAGCATTTATCTGATTATTTGACTGTTTAAGATGGTTAACCTGAATCACATAAACACATTCTATTCTAGTTATTTAAGAAAGGATGGTACCAGCTTCCACCCAGAATATATCAGCAGATCTGCAGCCAAGTGCCACTTTTTTCTTTTTGTTCTTTTTCCTTTTTGTGCCTTCAAGTCAGTTTTGATTTTCAGTGACTGCTTCTTGTACTAGTCCTGCACTTTTATTGACAAGATTTTCAGAAGTACTTCGTCATTGTTTACTTCCTAGGGCTGAGAGGGAGTGTCTGGCTCAAAATTACTTAGTGGGCTTTGTGCCTAAGGTGGGACTAGACCTTAGTCTGGTGCGTTAACCGCTACACCAAACCTGCTCTTAATCATTACATTACAGTTGCATTTGTTCTGAATCACTGTCACAATTCAGAATTTCAGCTGATGAAATTAAGCCAGGCATTCAAGAGACCGAAGTAATCCCCTAGACCAGGGGTGTCAAACTGCTGGCCAACAGGCTGGTTGCATCATATGAGGCCGCGCCCACCCTACTCCGGCAATGCAAAAATAGTCTCAATACATCATGACACGTCACGTGATGCAGCAAGTTTGACATCCGTGCCCTAGACAAGTTCAGTAGGCAAACCAACAGAGCCAGATCAGTCCTCCTAGAGAGCGATTAAAAGACAAAACAGAAAAACAGAAACCATCAGTTGTCACCTACAATTCACATTCAAAACAAACAGACCTATTATTAATAAGTTGAAATCATCCTGGACAATATCACTGCCTTTTCTCAGGCACTGAGTGGCAAGGCCATATTTGCATATTAACAACCAGCCAACCTGAAGCAGATTCACAAGCAACAAGGACAACACTAACATGGGAATCAGATGCTACAACAAACCCAGATGTCCAATCGGCTCCCACGTCTACATCAACAGCACCATCACAGACCCCAACAAGTATACACACAACATTAATGTTCAGTTCCAGTCAGTTATTCAGTATTTCAGTTCTTTTTTGAAAGTTAAATTATTCCTTGAAAACTCTATAAAGGTGTGGAATTTTGTATTTTGTGAGCACATATTTGTGTTCCTGTTTGTGTGTAGCTATTATAATACCTCATGTTGAAAAGGTAAAGTTAGACCTACTAAAGTTGTGACAGCTGCCTCTTGAGAAGCTCTGAAGAATAAGCTAGTTAAGGGATATATTAATGGTCTCCTTCATATTTTAAATGGATCTAGAAGGACCAAAAGCAGCATGGCTGATACATACAAGACAGGAAGCCATATGGTACAGCTGCTTCATTTCGATATATTATTAAACATTTTCCAGAGAAGGGGAAAGTATATTATTTGAAAGTTATTTTGCAAAGACAATATCCACAGGACAAATTAAAAGAACAGTTATTTTGTGACTTTTGAACATAATCTTGTAATAAAAATTTGGCACTATTTCATCTGAGATAGAAGAAGAGTATTTTCTGACTGACAATTGAGCTCCAATTCCCATGTAGGGAGCTGTGTTATTTTCAAAAGGCTCTCTCTGACCATGAGGTAAAAGAACTAAATTCAGCATAAATCCTTCCTGCATTTCCTGACAAATCTGTAGGGCTATAGTTACTCTTGGGAAAGACTTTGGAGATGCAGTGAGGTGGCTTCACTGGAGAAGGAAGTATCCACATGAATTGAACCACGTAAAATGAAGGATTGCAAGTTCAACCCCCAAATTTCAGGCTTGATGCCCAGTGCTTATCTCCTACAACATCATCAGTTAAATTGGAAAACACAGTGTGTCCTGCTATACAGCCAGATTCAGTATCACCTGCTAAAGAATTATCAGCAGGCCACAAGAAGCAACCATGATTTTGTTTCTGTCACTTCCACACATTGTCACCCAGTGAATATAATTCTACCAGAATTTTCTCTCAGTAACTGTTTTGTGGAGTTATTATAAGCTACTACTTATGTCGTCAGTAACAGGATCCAGAACACATCTTCTGTCAGCTTCTTTTTATTGCGTTCCATTACTCCTAGCAATCACAGTTTTCTTTCATGGCTCCTCCCCTTGTCTTGAGGTACCTAATATACCTAAATTTTACCTTCATTATTACTGCTTTCAATGAACAGTTTGGTTTTACTTCTTCTAGTACTGAAGTATTTGTTCTTCTTGCAAGCCAAGGTCTTCTCGGGAATTTTTTCCAGTACCATTCAAAAGGTATCAATTTGCCTTCATGGTGTCTATTTGATAGTCTAGTTGCAGAGCCTTAAGTTACATCAGGGGAAGCCAATGCCTTACAAGTACATGCCTTTGTTGTTAGCCTATGCACTAATATTTTATTCAGACCCGTCTTTCTTCTAAATAAGAGACATTTCTTTATTTCATGACTCTAATGACAATCCTTGTGAATTTTTGAGCATAGGAAGATAAAGTATTTCCCAGTTGCTATCTTGATCTATTTATGTTCTTCTCCACCTGTTTGGATTGACTTGACATTGCTTGGTAACTTGATCTTTTTTAAAAAAAAATATTGAGCAGAAAACTTCTTTCCCCTCTAGCAAGAGATTCCTTAATCCTTTCTCACTTCTAGTCTTCAAAGTGGTGTCATCTGCACATCTGAGGTTGTTGATGTTTCTCCTAGCAATTTTGATTCCAACATCTACTTTTTTTTCTAGTTCAGCATTTCTCATGACATATTCTGCATATAAATTAATTAGGGGACTACATAAAATGTTTCTTGATTCTGATGGGTTTAGTTGCTTTGGTTGTGTTACATCCTAGACATCATACAAATTATTCAACAAGCAGATGACATGGCTTAGTACCATCCACGTTTTTAAAGCTATCCACAAATCTTTCTGAAGTTTTCTTGCCTTTTCCATCATCCACTGGATGTTAGCACTGTTCCCCTTTTGAATTCAGTTTATATATCTAGCAGCTATCTCATTCCATGCACTGTTGAAGTCCAGAATGTTAGGACCTTGAGAATTTCTTATTGGCATGTGAGATAGAAGCAACTATTCGGCAGTTCAGATATAATTAGCACTGCCTTTTTTGGTATTGGAATACAAATAATGAGCTGACTTTAACAAACTCAGAGACAACCTAGAAAAGATCCAATGGATGAAAATCCTAAAGGGGAAAACATCGCAAGAAGTGTGGGAAACCCTGAAAAATGCGATCATAAAAGCCCAGACCATCACAATACCATTGAGAAAGAAAAACAAGAAATTCAAGAAGAAACCAGCATGGCTGCACAAAGATCTCTCTGACAAACTGAAAGACAAAAAGGACAAATACAAAAAATGGAAAGAGGGGCACACAACTAAGGGCGATTATCAGCAGACAGCCAAAACATGCAAAGATGAAGTCAGGAAAGCAAAGGCTCAGAATGAACAAAGACTTGCAACAGAAATCAAGGATAATAAAAAAAAGTTTCTTCCAATATATTAATAACAAGAAAAAAGTCAAGGAAACTGTAGGCCCATTAAAGAGAGGAAATGGCAAGGAAATAACAGGCAACAGGAAGAAAGCAGAGCTGCTTAACTCATACTTTGCATCAGTCTTCACACAAAAAGAAACTATAGCCCAACATACCAAAAAAAAACACTGCAAAAGACATACTAGAAACAAAAATTAAAATAAACAAGAAAATGGTAAGAGAACACCTATCCGACCTTGATGAATATAAATCGCCAGGACCCGACAGATTACATCCCGGAGTTCTGAAAGAGCTAGCAGATGTTATCTCAGAACCATTGCACCACATCTTTCACAAATCCTGGAGCACCGGGAAAGTACCTGAGGATTGGAAAAGGGCTGATGTGGTTCCCATCTTCAAGAAAGGGGGAAAAACGGACCCAGGAAACTATAGACCAATCAGTTTAACATCAATACCTGGGAAGATCCTAGAAAAGATAATCAAAAAACAGATCTGCCGAACAATTAGAAATAAAGGTACAAATACAGATTGGGTGAGACCTGGCTTAAAAACAGTAACTGTGAGAGGGACCTTGGAGTCCTAGTGGACGATCACTTGACTATGAGCCAGCAGTGTTCAGCAGCAACCAAAAAAGCTAATACAATCCTGGGTTGTATAAACAGAGGCATAGAATCAAGATCATGCAAAGTATTAGTACCGATGTATAAAACCCTAGTAAGACCACAACTGGACAACTGCAGCCAGTTTTGGTCACCATGTCACAAAAAAGATGTTGAGAGTTTGGAAGAAATTCAGAGAAGAACAACTAAGATGATCAAAGACCTGGAGACTAAAACATACGAAGAACGACTGCGGGACTTGGGTTTGGCTAGTCTAAAGAAATAGGGGAGACATGATAGCAGTATTCCAGTATCTGAGGGGCTGCCACAAGGAAGAGGGGGTCACATTGTTCACCAGAGCACCAGAGGGAAGGACGAGAAACAATGGTTGGACAGTAATTGATTATTACTGCTTTTTCACATCTGTTCACATATCCCATGATCATTTTAACTGCATCATCTTGTAATATTTTTTTTTTAATTGCAGCTCTTTTGTTAGCAATATTTTTTAGAATCCATTTTGCTTTACTTTCCAGAATATGTGATGTCATCCCTGATTAAACTTTCATGCATATCAATAATGTTTAGATAGTTTTTGTAAACTTCTTCTGAATATTTCCAATATTGCTTCTTTAGTTCTACTTTCCAAAATAAATTAATTTCTTTCATTTCATTTCATTTCATGGCCACTTGACTCCTCAATGATTCTGGGTAGCTTATAAACAGAAAATAAGAAAACAGTGCATATAAAAAGATCATCACTGACCACACAACCAATCCAACACACTGTAAAAACAAACTCAACTAATAGGGACTCCACAATGTCCTGATCCCAAGGCCTGGGAGAACAACCAAGTTTAATGACTTTCTGAGCATCAATAGCATAAGAGATATATGAATATCTGGAGGATGTCTTTCCAAAGAATAGGTGCCACAACAAAGTATATTTCTTGAAAACCATTAGGTAACACTGTTTATCAATGGGATCCAGAGTGCATTCACTTTGATTGATCTCACTGGAGATATTTACCTTGCCTTTTATCACATCCGTCTTCACATAACTTTTTACCTTGGTTTTCTATAATTGTCTTAAATAAAACTTTTGTCTTCCTGTTCAACTGTAATCATCTTTGCATTGCTTAGTTAGAGGTAACTCCTTGCTCTTCTTTGAAATTCAGCATTTAGGTGGACTTCCCCCCCCCCTCTGTTTCTTTTGTTTGCTTTTTCTATTCCTTCATCTATTTTCAAATTGACCAATTTAGCTTGACTTAAATAAAATTGCTTCAGACACAGACCTGGCTAAGTG
This sequence comes from Azemiops feae, assembly GCA_023970755.1. NCBI lineage: Eukaryota > Metazoa > Chordata > Lepidosauria > Squamata > Viperidae > Azemiops > Azemiops feae. The sequence continues at coordinate 2,347,973 of JALGBA010003888.1, read as the reverse complement.
ATTACCTGTCATTAGGAAGAAAATGGATGAAATGCTCTTCTCGATTATTTTTAACTTCCTGCTTGCATTTGCTATCATGGACAATAGCATTTTCTGGATTGACGTGAATTACGAGGAGACATTGATTCTAACAATGGCTATATTTTTGCTTTACACATTTGTTCCATCATAAAGTTTTAGGAAATTATTGTTCTTCTCCCTTAGAGTTATGATACAGCTAATTGCAGGGCAATAGAACCTGTTTAGCAGTTAGTTACAGAGACAGTGACAGTACTGGGAGCAACAGCTCCCTCTCTCTGTTCATCCTCCAATGCACCCAGCTGTTTTTCCTTCAAGATGCCTTCAAAGGACTTCAAGTGTCTGTCTTGGGTTGAAAGTTAATGCCATACAGAAATGCGCCTGGAAGTTTCCTATTCTTGTGAAATAAGTGTCCATTTTTCAAACTTATTCTTGAGATGCTTAAGAATTTATTTCATGTTTCTCTTGTTGGTGTTTCTAAGCTTAGTTGTTATTGGTGGCACAATTCCTTTGGCTTTGTTACATGTCTTTCTGTCACTTTTAAGGTTCCCTTGGTGAGCATGGTGACTCATGTGGTTAGGACGCTAGGTTGGCGGTTAGCAGGCGTATGTTCAAGACCCAGCTGCTGCTGTGGGGCAGGGTGAGCTCCCATCACTCACTCCAGTTCCTTGACACGAAAGGAGCCCCCACAGATATCCCCCAAGCAACAGGGATGTTACCGGCTAATGCTTTCAACCTGGAAGCACTTTAAAAGGTGCCTCCAACACGAACAGGAATGGTAGCTTCCCTTGTTGCCCACATTTCCCAAGCTGAACCCAGTGGAACTTCAGATTAACTGATGTATGGGAAGGAAATTGATACTGAAAATAGAATAGTAATGAAAGCCAAGTTCCTTGAAAGTACGTCACACTCTATTCCAACAATTTCACCAAAGTTCTCTTGCCTTTTAAAAGGCATTTTGGAAATTAATTATGTTTCATTAAAGGGACAAAGTATTTCTTTCTTTTGCACCATGATGGTAAAAAAATTTAAGTAGACAAAATGTATTGAGTTGTATCAACAAAATCTACTAGACATTATTCAAGCAAAGTTAAACATTTTGCTGTTCCTGTTGATAAAAATATGGATTTAACCATCAAGCACAGATTGGACCAATATCATTGGCAGGCAACCAGTTTCTGCTAGTCATTAGGCAAAGCTTCCTCATGATAAAAAATGTTCAAAGCATGGAATAGTTTTTAATTGTTATGAACGTGCAGAAACTGGATTGACAGATGTTAGAGATTTATAAATGTGGTTAGAAATTCCGAGATTCAGAAAAGAGTTTGTCTAAAATGACTTCTTAAATATTGTTTTAGGATCGAATTCCTACAGCATACTATGCTGCAGTGTGCCTTACTTGATCTTGGCTTAGTGATGTATGAATTCTGTCCCTATGGTTTTAGTCTAGAGAAAATGACAGTCTATTGCTATTTATTCAAAAGTAGAATCAAACAAACCATGGTTTGGTGCAATGGGTGAATCTGATTTATGATCCTATTAACATTATGACTAAAAAGAAGTCCAATTATGCTGTCATAAGCAAGAATACATTTTTTTTATTTTCTACTGAATATAAAAATAAAGGCAACCTCTTACTGTACCTTCCATCTTAATTGCTTTACTCATTCTGGTTTTCTCTACAATATTTGTTTTTCGTTTGTTTGTTTAACTTTTACCATAACATGAAAGTATCAGTTAAATAAAAATAATAAATTTGATTTCTATGCATGAGTAAGATTCTAGCAGAAGAATAACATTAAAATAGAAAACAATTGTAAATTGATTTTTTTCTGATCTATATCTCATCTGTTATTATTCTATAATGGAAAGATCTAAAAGGTTTTCAATCCAATTTTGACTTCAAAGCACAGAATATGATTTCCAAAACCATAAATCAATATGTTTTCCTACAAACAAGTTCTGAAAGTAGAAAAAAAAGTATTGTTATCGTTTATATATATATATTGTATTTTCAGATTGCAAGGACATATTCCAGAAAAAGGCAATTGAATTAAAATTCTGATTTTAACACTGAATAAAAATTATCACTGTCACCATTTTAAAAGACAGAATTGTAATTAATTGGATCAGAATCTCTTGTAATCTCAAATCATCTCTATCTCCCTGCTTTTGTTTGGTGATTTTTTTATATAGTGTGTATGTGTTAGTTTTCAAAATACTTATATCCAGATGTCTTTTGGAAGATCAAAAGTATGATGAATAGTCTTCTATAATGGATCAAGGATGCAGTTAGGTATTTAAGCACAGTCTTCCACTGTATTTACATAATATATTCTGAATCATGAATCCAATTAGAACTTAAATAGTTCATGTTAGGGTTGAGACTCTCTATGATTTTATGACATTTAGTACTGGAGTTTCTGTACTAGCTTGCATATCATAATTTGTAATATTCTTAAAACTATTTTATCATATCAATATTGTGCTATATTAGTGTATAAACTATGTAAATCTACACATGCATGGAAAAATAATTGTTGGGTCTAAGCAACTAATCTGGTTAAAATTCTGCAACTGTCTCAATTTTCCTTACATATTAAAAGAACAATTTAACAAAGGAATGAAAAATATCACTCCATGGGAGCTTTATATAACACATATTACAGTTGTCCATTCTTGAGCACTTAGCCAAGGAGGTTGTCTCAAGGGCTCCTGCTCTCAGAATGTGCACAAGTACACATTATATGGAAAGGCTTTCCTGGCCACAGTCGCCACTGCTTTGGACAAATTTCAAGTGTTGGATTTCTCCATAAAAGTCACATGTGATTTGCACTACCTATCAAAGACAAAATGACTAAGGCACATATTGAATCATACATAAAGAAATATGACCCTCCTAGCTGTTGATAACTCCATTCAGACTGTCTAGATTTGTATACAGTGACATTCAGCAGTTTGAACTAAAGCTATAATCTTCTACATTTCAAACATGATCTCTTTCACCATGCTCTGTTTGCTGTTTAGGCCTTTCACATTATCTAATGCCACAACTCAAATTTATTATAAGGGGACTTTCGGCCCAAGGGCTGAATAGAACCAGGCAGACTTCACTATCCAAGTGATAAGGCCTTAAACAAGAACTTTTCTGCTTCCTCCAGCCCTATGTACCTCAAAACCTGAACTTTTATTTTCTTGTATGGTCTGCCACACATAAAGGAAAGTGCTAATTTTCTATGATTGTATAACTGGGAGTCATTCTTCCTTTTCCCTTTGTCCCTTTTATACATACAGATGCATTCCAAGAATTCTGGGACCAATATTAATCTTGCTTCCCCTTCATGAGAGTGCATCATCATCCAGCCTTGAACGCAAAGACACATGCAGTAGCAATGCAAAGGCTTCTGGAAGAAGATGTATTTTCTTCCCCAAGTCCTACCCTATGGCTTTAATTTCGCTCACTAGAGAAATTAGCTACTTTGAAATAGCTGTTAGTAACTGTGTGACCCTGACTTGTGCAAAGCACACTAAAGGAAATAGGCCTAAGTGCATAAGGAAATCATTTCTCCTTGAAGCATTAAAGCAGCCATTTCCTCTAGCTAGCAAGAGGCTTCAGAGGAGTTCTCCTATAGCAGGCATGTCAAACTGCCGGCCTGTGGGCCGGATGCGTCACTCCGAAACTGCGCCCACCCCATTGCTGGCAATGGAGAAAAAGTCGCTATACATCACGTGAAATCACGTAACATCGTGAATTTGACATGCCTGTCCTATAGGTATGCATGTAAGCATTCACAAAGATCACTTCTTTGGGAACTAATTAGGACTATGCAATGCTTTGGATTCAAAGGCAAAAAAAACCTTCTGCATCTTTTTTCAAGATTGTACAGCTACTTGCTGCTGTGCAATGCTGGGGAAAGAGGCATTTAGTATCAGAAGTTGCAGACAAATCAGTATGAGTGCCCTTCAAGAATCTCTTGTTATTGAATCCAAAGCACTGCTAACCTGTTTAAGTGTTTATGCCTTTTGCAACTGGCAACTGCTAATAAAATAAGAAATGAAAACAACAATAGCAATAGCAATGAACGAAAGTTATTTTACAGTCTAAGAGGGAGTTTTCATTTTATTTATCAAATTGTAGGGTTTTCTACATTTTTGCACTATATCTAATGGTCATATAAACAGAGACATTGGTATTATGCAAATGTAATATAAAACTAATAAGAGAAGTCCATTAAAAATCTTTTCTGGACAAAACTCATAATCAATAGACTATTGAAAGGACCTTTTCTTTTCTTTTTTTCAGTTAAGTACTTTGGTGTCAATAAAAATATCAAAAATTAAAAATACAAATTCTTCTAGAAGCTATCTTTATTTGAAATATGTTCTTCTTCTGAATCAGTAATAACTCTTTAAACATTACCTCCATGCATTCATCTTGTTGTTCATAGTCAACTTTGTGTCTGTTTTCTTCCTATTTGCTCCCTGGATTGTTACACACAAACTGCCAGATAAGCAAAACTTGGCAACAGTTTTTCCAAGAGACGTTTCAGAGGCTGTAAATCAGACAGAAGTGATGCTATTTTTCTCTTGCTAAGGGAAATGAATTTTCTGTCTCTTTTCCTTTAGAGAGCTGATATAGGCATTTCTGCATTAACTATTACACCAGATCGGGAAAATGTGGTTGATTTTACAACTCGCTACATGGACTACTCAGTGGGAGTCTTGCTACAAAAGGCTGAAAAGACCATGGATATGTTTGCTTGTTTGGCACCATTTGACCTCTCCCTCTGGGCTTGCATAGCTGGCACAGTCCTGCTTGTAGGACTCTTGGTATATCTTCTCAACTGGCTTAATCCTCCACGGCTTCAGATGGGATCAATGACCTCCACAACACTCTACAACTCCATGTGGTTTGTGTATGGATCCTTCGTGCAGCAAGGTAAGAAACCTACTGTATATGAATCTCATGATGCACTTGGTGAAATATATCTTTTGAATTAATGTAAGTATATAGTGTATTAATAGTCTAAAAATACACTATGAAGACTGTTAGAAATTGCCATTCTGACAAGAGACATAGTTCACAAGGACATGTCTGAGAAAAGGAGAAACAAGGGAGCAAATTGTGTGAGAAATGCTTACGATTAATCCTTAAATGCTTCCTGAAAGTGAGGATGGATGAGCTGGAAGAACTATTGGTCTTCCCATAATAGTAAACAAGAAAGAAAATAGACCACAATAAGAAAGAAGTATAGGAAACATAAAGAAAAATAGTGATCAATAAGCAGGAAACTGCTATAGAAAGAAAAAGACTAGAAGATAATAAAGAATGAAAACAGCTAGATATCAGAGACAAGTTGCTGCAGATCTGACATCCTTAAAGACAGAAAAATGGGTAGTAAAACTCTCTGTGGACTGAAAAAAATTGAGATCTTAGTTCACAGTAATCACTAGTACCAGATAGGGCTCCATCTAACTTTCCATCTCTCTTGGCAGGAATTGAACATTTTCTTTTCCCTAGCAGTCTTAAGAGTAGAACAGGAGCAAGCAGCAGCTCTTTGGTCTTCAAAAAAGCCAACAGCTGGAAAGGATATCAGAACAAGACCCTTAAATACCCAGAACAAACAGGAAATAGGAAAAATAAGGTCATGCTGTAGAAAAAATAATACCTAGCTAGATATATAGGAGAAGGCAAAATTCTAAGGAAAGAGATATGTATAGCAGCAGTTAACTGCAGAAACCGTTAGAGAATGGATCTATATTGAAACTGTATTTGAGCTGCAAAATCCCAGAAACACTAGATTGTAGCAAAGAGACATAGAAAACGTTAATTCTCCCATATGAAGTTAGCTCACAATTTGGATGTTCTGAACTTGCAGCTTCCAGCTAGTACAGCAGGTGGAGGATGTGGCCTCTGCACAATTACATCCTGTGTTCCAATTGCAAAACTTTCTGGATCAGGAACTTTGTGCATGGTCACCCGTGTCCTCATCATCTCATGATTAGACTACTGCAATTCACTGTCCATTGGGTTGCTGTTGAAGACCACTTAGAAATTTCAAGTGATGTAACATCAGCTGCCTAAGTTGTTATGGTTAGATCAAAATTTGTCCATGCACCACTACTACTTTAGGAGCTGCATTAGCTGCTTAGCCTGTTAGCTTTTGAGTGCAATTCCAGATACTGGTTATCACCTTTAAAGCCCTTCATGACTTGACACCCAGATATTTGATCACCTTCTCTGGACTAAATCTTCATAGCCAGTGAAACAGGAAGAGTGGGCTTCTGAGAGGGGGACCTGGGGACAGGCTTTCTCATTGAAGTTCCTGGTTCTATGGAAAAACTTACCCCAATAGTCAATTATTATTGGGCTTCCAAAAGGCCATAAAGACCTGGCTCTTCAGGAATGTGTTTAGGGATGTGAAAGTCTAATCTAAACCTAGATATGATGCAATCATTAAACATTCATTGATTGGTGTGTATATTTTGGATGTCTTAATCCAGCAATTTGGCATTCAGTAGAGCTTATGGGAACTGATCAGCATAGAAGCTTTAATAAATAAGCAAATAAAGAGCGAGTGAGCGAATGAGTAAGTGAGTGAATGAATGAATGAATTTGCTGCTTCTGAATTTTGTAACTCAGATATCATATACTTGCATTCATTAGAATAGACAAGTAGGCATGGTATGGAAACAATGAATTGTTGGAGAATAAGAGCAAAATCTAAGTTATATACAATGGTAGTTCTGTAGGTAGGTCACCCCTTCCCCTATACATACTTTTGTTCTCCGTTATTCCCTCAATTATGAGTCCCTTGAAATGAATGTGAAATATACTGTGAAATATATACTATGATATCTTAATATTTTTGTTCCTAATTTTTAACATGTGGTACCAATATAGCCATCAAATGTCCTTCCTCTTTTTCTCTTCTGTAACCAGAAGTTTAATATAGTTATTTCATCAGGATCTATGACCTTGTTAATTTGAATATACAGAAGAAGAATGAAAGTTACCCGAGACCTTACTCTCCAATGGACTGGAAAAAGTAATTAAAAGTACATGTTGACAACTTTCCTGTTATCTTAAATTCATGGCAAAATTTCCCATTCAATCCATGTCTTTAAAATAAATATATTTTTTCAGGCCATAGTTTTTTACAATTGAGTGCATGAAAGTGAATTTTCTCTGTTCATGTGCGGGCTCTGTTATTCATAGCATGAAGGGGACTCTTTGCTAAGACACAGTTAGAAACCAACCTCTTTGGCCTCAGCCTCAGTAGAGCTTGTGTGTCCTGCAGCTGCCTTACTTGACATGCATCTATCCTCTGCTGACTTGTCTTGCTTCTACTCTACTTCGCTTAAACCTACTAAGTCTTCTCCTGACCTTGTTTCCCCTGTTCTCTCCAGCTTTCAGATCTATGCCCACTATTCCCTTTTTTTTTAATTTTGGCTTGCATTTAATAACAAATTTCCTTCCTTCCTTCCTTCCTTCCTTCCTTCCTTCCTTCCTTCCTTCCTTCCTTCCTTCCTTCCTTCCTTCCTTCCTTCCTTCCTTCCTTCCTTCTTCCTTCCTGACTGACTGACTGACTGACTGACTGACTGACTGATTTGTCACAAATCAGACATGAACAACATGCAAGATTGAGCTCTGAAAATTAGTAAAAAAAAAATAGAATAAGAAATTCAACTTTTCCTTTTTTTAGTCAATGCAAGTATTTCCCTGCCAAAGATGCCTTATGCTTTCTAATCAAGCAATGTCATTGTTTCAGTTTCATCACTGATAGAGAGGCATTAATTCAGGTAAAATGTCAAGCATTACAAGTCAACAGAAAGATGCTAACTTATCATTAATCATTAAAAATAAAATTACAGATAATAACTCTGCTTTCCACTCTCCTAATACTGCAGTAATTATCCCCAAATTATAAGAAAATTAGAACATAATATCCAGTATACTCAGTTGTCTTCTGGAAATAAAACTAGAATACCAACATTTGCTCTTTGGAAAGCCATCTCTTTGAATAGGTAGTCAATAAACAACAGAGAAGGGATCCATCTATAGACCGGTCAAAATCTCCTGAGCTTGTTTCTGTGTAACAGAGATTCTCATTTATCACTTGCTTGGGATAGCCATTTCTTCTGAATAAGTTGCCTTTTCTAGTGCATCATAAATAGCCCTTATACTGACTGAGTGAACAGGCATAGACCATTCCAATCACACAATTCACCTGGTATTGTTTATTCACTCACATTAGTCACCTTCTGCTCCTGCACGTTTGTTCAACTGAGCAACAGAAGGAATATGGCAGAATAATAAGCAGGCAATGGCAGTGCTCAAAGAAAGAATTATGTGTTACGTCTTATAGCTATATATATCTTTAAAGTGAGGATTCATTTTAATGAAGAGTCTCTATTAAGTGCTGCAGCCACCCACTTTGATCCAGTGGAAAGGAATGGTTCCTGTGTGTGCACAAAAGTTACTTCCATTGAAGTAAAGGGTCTGAACAAGGCTCTCTCTTGACAATTTGCCTTCTCTGTTAAAACACACACACAAAGCTGTATCACAGTCTGCACAGGGCTTTTAAATATGCAAAATTAGAAATGTCACTGTTTTGAAAGACATCTTCTGTAGTTTCTCTAAGGGTAATGGTTCTAATATTTTCCATAATTGCTGAACATAAACTCATATTTACAAAAGAAAATTGTGTTTCATTTTTAATATATATTCTATCACATTCCTTTTGAGCCAAGCAGAATTAAGGGAGATGTATCTCCTTCAAACAGCTGAAAGGAGGACAAGCTTTCATTTGGCTGGAAAGAAAAGCACAGTAATTTAATGGCGTTCATATTGAAGTATATGAATGTACAGAATGCTTGAATAATTAAGGCACAAAGGGCCTTGAATTCAAGTATAGCAGCTCAGGAGATTCATTTATAATGTCAGCCTGCATTTCATATTCAATTTGAATCTAGCAAAAACTGCATGAGCAGAAGCCCAATTGTTTACTACTTTCAGTGAATTCAGAATTAGGATGAGGGGAAATATGGTAATTCCCAGTGACAGATTGACTGGCTACAAAGCTAAATCTAACTTCTGTGTTCATTCCTCAGTTGTTTTCCATTCTGCAGAAGAAGTATGGGGGTTTATTTGTTTTAGAATAGCTAATCTTCTATGATTAATTGTGATTGGCACATCTTAACCAAGGCAATATGGAAAGTTTTAAATATTGCCATGTTCATTTAAGAAATCACTGTCAACAACTGATTTCAAACATGACATAGTAGTAATTTCAGAACTGTACCTGTACCTGAATACACCGAAAAGTGACAAACTATGTCTGATTCTGGTTACTAAAGCACTTTCAACCCCCCTATTATATTCCATACTATCAATGTATCTAAAATCTGCATCTTCCTTATTTTCTACCAACTGTCATTTCACAATCCTGCAAACGTATTCTCTCTCAAAAGCAAGAAGTAGCTCATTGAGAGTAAAAATACACATATTTGGATTCAGCTAAGGGGGCAGGCTACAGTATTTCAGTTTGAACATCACAAGACTGTTTCCACCTGTAATAGATTTTATATTTGCTTCAACTCCATGTGTTCATATTACGTGGCAGCTGCTGAGTTCCCATGTGTATTTTTGAAACTGAATTTCTAAACCTTTGAAATTCAGTTTTCAATCATATTTTTTAGATAGCCAGCATTGGAGACACTTCAGTTCTGATCAAATGTGCAGGATGAAGGCAGAAAACAAGCGCAAAGAACAGGGCCTTTTGTTTCACTAAGGAAGAAAGTGACTGGAACATTATGCTGGCTGGCTGAATTTTATTTCTAATTGTCAAAAGAATAATTTGGGATTCCAACTCGAGCCAGGGTTGTGCAAGAATAAATAAAAATGAGATCCAGACAGCTGTAAGGAAAGAAAAAATATTTATTCCTTAAAGTAAAGAGTTTTCCTTTAGGGACAGCTGCAAAGAAATGGGGTATAGTGACACAATTAAATAGGGAAGCTTGTCCTGAGTGTGGAAGTGTCTATGTGCTGATTCTAGGGTGATACTTGAGGGGCATGGGTGTGTATAGGTACATGTCATCTATGATGTTTATTCTTGTGAAAATGCAGTTCCGTTGGGAGATCTAATTTAATTAACTCTGTTTGTGTTTACTGACCTTATCCTTTGATGTGTGGATTAGGTCTGGGTAACTTATTTGGGGGTTTGAGGAAGTTTGAGTAAAAGATTTTCCCCGTTTGCTATTTTTACTTTACTAATTAAGTTTCAGGTTGACTGTCAATTATCTAGTGGAGTTGCTGATTCTCAGTCCATTGTGGATTCTGTTAATCTTTTAAGGGAAGATGGAAACAGTATAAAGAATAAAATACATTTTTATATAAAACTTCTCACATAACATTTCTCAATCGCCTTGTCAGTTCATACAAGGAATTCCAAACTACTAAAACCTACTGCATCCAAATATAAATCAGTAGAAATCAGGCTAATAAGAAAACTGTTTAAAAGCAACTAATAGAGTCATTTCTTAGTGTACTTTTACAATAGTGTTCTGTAAGAACCTCTACTCCAGGGGTGTCAAACTCGCCACGTCACGTAACGTGTCACGATGTATCACGACTTTTTTCCCCTTGCCGGAGCTGGGGTGGGTGTGGCTTCCATGTGACTTTAAAGCTGACTTTACAAACAGCCCAATTGCTTGTGTGAATTAATATTCTTGAGTTCAATCAAGAGGTGATTGGAACAGACAAACCTCTCACTGATTGGGGCTGCCACAAAGAAGAGGGAGTCAAGCTATTTTCCAAAGTGCCTGAAGGCAGGACAAGAAGCAACGGATGGAAACTAATCAAGGAGAGAAGCAACCTAGAACTAAGGAGAAACTTCCTGACAGTTAGAACAATTAACCAGTGGAACAACCTGCCTCCAGAATCAGTGAATGCTCCAACACTGGAAGTTTTTAAGAAGAGACTGGACAGCCATTTATCCGAAATGGTATAGGGTTTCCTGCCTGAGCAGGGGGTTGGACTAGATGACAACCAAGGTCCCTTTCAACTTTATTATTATTATTATTATTATTATTATTATTATTATTATTATTATTATTATTATTATTATTATTATTATTATTATTATTATTATTATTATTATTATTATTATTATTATTATTATTATTATTATTATTATTGACAGTAACTGTCTACACATTTTAAAACATAAGTCAGCCACCATGTGGCCTTATGTAATGGCCTTTGTTATATACTTCTCCTTAAATTGCCACTTTCAAAGAAGATTGCAGTTAAGAGAGATCATTTCCACTGATGAATGCACTTGGCATTATTATCTACTAAAACACTTTACCTTGACAAAAGGAAAGAATATTCATCTTATGTCTGTTTCCTTATTATGCATGACTATCTAAATTGGTCCATATTTAGTAAGTATGAGAAAGAATAAATAGCACAAGATGTCAAAGTGCATATATTTGCATTTAAAAATTTTGGTATTAAAAACAAACCCATCTAGCAAATAGGTTTGCGTTGTTCAATAATTTAAACCATCTTAAACACTGAAAATTCTTTAGAAAATCAGAAAATCTAATGCAGGGAGCTTTTGAGGACTTGGGAGCAGATTTGAATGTTGAGGTCATACTATGTTTTTTCTCCCAAAAGTTTGTCTTCTGAGAATGGTAAATCTCAAAACAGCAAAGAAAACTCATTGATATGCTTGCTTCCTTTTGTTTAATTCTTGGGCTTATTTTTATCTATTTTTTTCCCAAATAATAGGATAGGATTTATCTGAGACTAGAGGCCAGATTAACAGGGCTGCCTGGTGTTTCGGATTTGTTCTCCAAAGCACAGGCATGCATAGGAAGACAAATGTAGACAGCATCTACCCGCAACACCTCAGAGATGTTTGCTAAGATCTTGCAACTCCTGCCAAGTCACCCCAAGGAAAGGTAGAAATGTTTTAGGTCTTTAGGTGTTTTAAGTGGAGGCTACAGCCATACTGCGGAAAGCTCTAGATCACTTTTGAAGATTTGAGTCTGAAGTATTGTGTTGCTGTAATTATGATAAAGTGTTGCTAAACTTTATTAAATTAGATTTTTGGGTGGTGCTTTATTTTGTAACCAGTTTCCAAATTATTCTGTTTAATTATGAAATCCTCCAAAAAAATGGAGTCTTAGGGAAATGTTGCCGGACATATTAGGAACTCAGGGCCTACAGTCAGAGTTAAACCATAAGCTCAATTAGCCCAACAGCCTGTCTCCTGCTGTAATTTTGAAATACCTCCGGATACCCAGAAGCAGGATATGAAAGTAATAGTTGTATCTTGGAGTTTTCCCCGATTGATTATTATTTATTTGAATCCCCCCCTTTATTGTTTTTACAAATAATTAAAGGTGGCAAACATATCCAAAATACCCCCCTCCTTCTACTAAATTTTGTTACATGACTCTTATAAAGAATTTGGTACTCACAAAAGCTTATGCCTTTTAGTAACATTTGTTAGTTGGAAAAAAGTGCTATTAGGTTCCTTCTTAATATTTGCCACTGCAGAGCAACGTGGCTCTTACCACAGTAGATTTTATACATGTCCCTTTAGCAAAAGGACAAAGGAATGAATCTCTTTTTCAGCAGCAGTTTGTCTGATTAGTGTGTAGTGCAGATGGGTCTTTCCTTACCGTTTTGTTGTTCCTAGAAGTCAGACAGTGGAGTTTTTGACCATTGTTTTAATATTTTAATATTTCTCCATAGAGAAGAAGATGCTTAGGATTTTGAACACATTCAATCCCTTTTAATTCATCTCATTTTTGTTATTTTAAACAAAACAAAGGAGAAGAAATAGAAATGGTTAGGTGGGGATTCCTTTGAGAATTCACAAGAACGACAAGAGAAGCTCTCTTCAAAAAAACATTCATATGCAGTATTCATTTGCAAACCTGGGGGGGCAATTTCCATCTTGTAATTTATTTCTGAGATGATTATCTGGCCACACAACAGTTAAATGATGACGCATGGCGTGTTATAATTCTTGGAAAGTTCAACCATTAAGGATGTTAAATAAATTACAGATCAAATGACCTTCTTGGGAGGGGGAGGAGTTTCCTCCATGAAATAGGCAGACATGACTTTGCATGCTTCTTGCAAGGGGAACAAGTAATTTTGCAAAAGCCAGGCAGGAGTCTGTCCATTTTTACTGTGAATTATTTTTCTCAGCTTTTTTCTTCTGCAGAGGGAATAGAAGAAAACGTGATAGCTATATTGCAGGAATTGTGATTTATTATATTCTTTGTTCTCCACATCCAGATGGAGTCTACTCTTTAAACTCAATGAATATTAAAATATGTACCGTATTGGTATAAAACAGAAAGGACAATTTTGGATGTCCTTGTCAATCCAATCTTACAACTAATTAGCAGTAATCAAGAACAATCAGGTGTTTTATCAACTGATAACATGTCATACTTCTGCCGGCAAGAAAAGAAATAACTACAATAGCTCCCCCCCTTTCCACACACAAATGGCAAGAATTCTACAGATGTTTATTCAACGCCCCCCAAACAGATCATTGGAAAGCACCCTTGTTGTGCAGATCCAGATTCCAAGCTCGGTTGGCAAGAATCACTGGGTAATTGAATCCAACGGACACACAAAGTCCAGAAAAGCAGTCCAGGAGTCAAGCAAGCTGCCAGAAATTTGATGAAAATTTCAAATTTTCCTTAGTGCCCAGCTTTAGCTTCAGTTACTCCTTAATTCTAGGATTTTGCACTAGAAAATAACAGTAGTATGCCATTAAGAAAAGATTTGAGGATTAGTTCCATAGAATTCTGTTTTCATTTCTTTATAAAAACAGTATTGCATTATGTGTATTTTTACAGCTTTGATAAATGTGGGATTGGGCTCTTAATTTATGTCATAATGGTAGTCATTTTAAAACAGGATCCACAAAGGCAATTTATTTAGTTGCTAACAAATAAAGATGGAACACCTTGTCCCTTAGGTATCTGCCTAGTAATTAAGATGAAGAGTGAATGTGTGCTTGAAGATACTAAACATTTATGTGTATGTATTTGTTTTAATATATTAGAATATATTAGAATATTAGATTATAATATATATCCCGCCCAACATCCTTAAAATCTTAGACAGGCTGTAGTATATAAAATCTATAAAACAATCATATGAAATAAAAATTAATAGCATTTTAATACTAGTTACCAGGATATAATAGTAAATGGCATAAAGACAGAATGTGCTGTCAGGTTATGGCTATTAAGACATAAATTGTGATGGAATGTTGTCTAGATCCTCAGAAGGGAGGGAGTGCATTGCAGAGTAGCAAAAGACAGCAGTTTATGTGGAAGAAAGAAAGTTAAGATGGCCCCTCCTTAGTATATGTTTAATGGTGCAAGAAGCCTTCTTTAGTTTGGCAAGATTTCTGCCTATAGGTGACGAACAATAAAATAAACTTCTCAGTTTATTTTGCTTGGTTTTTGGAGCCTGACAGAAATGCATGGGGAAAAAGTAAAACCTTCGATTGTTTAAGCAGCAACAGCAATATTGGCACTCTAAAGTTAGTGTGTCCTGACAGAGAAGGTATTTTCCCATGTCTCCACTCAGGCAGTGACATGGATGGTAAATGATAAATAAATAAATAAAAATGATGTATCTCTTTCAGTTGTAGGATTCCACATAATAGGTACATACTGGGAGAGAGATAATGCTTAAGCTGCAGCATCTGTTTAATTTTCAGCAATAGCTCCACATAATGTGCCCTGCAACACCAACTATTGTTTATAGTATGGATATTGTGTTTAAATTGTTCCTGCTCATGAAGGACCACAGCAGGTGGAGCAGCTATAGTTGGCCAAATATATTCTGAGCCACCAAAGTTACTTAAGCCTCCAATGATAGACATAAATCTAAGTGAACACTTCTTCAGGCAGGAATGGGGTTTATCCAGTTTGTAGACCTGTAAGTCGTTAACCCAAAATGCTCCAATTTTATCAAGATTTGTCTCAAATTATTAGTGATCATTCAGCCCAATACCAGTCCAATCATTTTACCCAGGACAGTAATTACAAAGTAATGACAGAGTTGAGTATCATTCACATGAAGATGACATTCAAACTTCAACCACCTGATTTGGTGGACCCAACCTTGCATGTAAAAATGAAACTATTGAAGAACATGGCCTTCTACCTCAGTTTTGCTTAAATGATTCAACAGGCTCCCGTGGCCAGGAAGATTATCCTCCCATCCCACAACAAGTCATCTTTCAGGGCAATCAAAGAATGTTGGACGTGAAAGTTATTGTGCTGACTGATGACCTTCTTTTCCATCTTATTGCTCATAGAAGAATAATTCCCAAAGTTCCTTAGTTCCTCAGGGATCATCTCTTTAAGAGAGTCTATCTAACTGTCTATTTTAAGGCACAGACTACATGTGCCTTAAAGTATGCATCCTGATGTTATAGGGGATTTTCTACTTGCTGAATGCACTCTGTCAAACCCTTGATCTGAACAGTCAAGATAAAAAAGGGCAAGTCTGCATGTTCCAAATCAGATAAAAGCAAGTGGTTTGTTCATATTCTTAGGCTCTAAAAAAAGGCAGCTATCAACTTCAGGGTTTACTGCAAAGGAGCTTCTGCAAAACCATTCTGTTGGATGGATCCTTGGCCTAAATACGTAGAGGGGATAAAACAATTGGCCTTCTTCAATGTCATATAGTAAGCACAACATGATGTTAAAGTAAACCAAGGCCCAGAGGCATTCCAATAACTTTTCTAAGATGCTTCAGCAACCCTGACTAATATGCCATTGGGGAACATGGAGAATGATACATCAACTATGTGTCTGTCCTGTCTTTCTTTCCCAATACCAGCTATATGCCTTCAATGTTGTCATCATAGCAGATACGTTTTCTTGCAGGAGATAACAATGATTCTCTCCTGAATTAATGAAGAACTCTGTATCTAGGTGGACAAAACTGGTAAGATCAACTCCATTTAGACCATTCACCTATTCAGTCATTCACTGTTCAACAATGTAAAAGAAATGGTGAATTGATATGGCAATATAAAAATGGGATGGATGGATGAGAGGGAGGGAGGGAGGAAGGATAGTCTCAAAAACAAAAGAATAACAATTATGAAATTTCTATTGGCAAATCAATAGAATCAAGATATTTGTACTGTCCACTAAAACCTGTTTGTCTTAGCTTTTCCGTAGACTTAGGATGCTGGGTTCTTATTTTCTTTCAGTTATTATTTTATTCCGTTACTATTTTCCTGAGTTGCTTTTCCACTTTTAATTTCTGTGGTTTTAACTTCTGAATAGGTAGTATTGTATAGCTTTTCTTCTGCATTGGGTTAAACATTATAAAACAAATAAACAAATACCATTGTTTGAAAATCTTTAATTTTCAGACAGATGCTTTTTTATATAAAAATGTTTTGGCAACAGGAAGGTAGCTTTTGCGGGATGTATTTGTGCCTTTTTTTTTTTTTACTTTGTCCATGGAAAAACAGTAGGAAAATAAGGCTTCAAAATTTACTTCTTTGCTGTCAAAGTTTTATAGCCTGCTCTTAGGGAAGGTTTTTAGATCATAAAAAGATGGTTCAGAGACTACATACAGGATATTGGTTGTAATGTTTTCATGGTTTTTTTTTTTTTACAAACTTAAGAACCCCTTGATGGAAAGGATAGGTCCTAGTTTAAATAATTAAATAATTGCATAGTTTTCTTTATGGTCCTATACTCAGTCACTACGTATTTATAGGTTTTGGAGAAGGTTGACAAGAAGATTAAAAGACTTTTCCACTTTCTGTACGGAGAGAGTTGAAGTAAAAGTTAAAGTATTTGGATTACATGTTGCTTGTTCTAAAAAATTGGTGGTCTCTTACTCTTAACACATCATTTGGCTGCTTGTGTTTTAAACAATTTTAAAAATTATGTGACAATATCCACGAGTTAGAGTACAGGTAGTCCTCAACTTAAGAAACATTCATTTTGTGACCATTCAAAGTTACAACAGCAAATTGACTTATAATAGTTTTCACACTTACAATCATTGCAGCATCCCCATGGTCATGGGATCTAAATTCAGGCCTTCAGCAACTGGCATGCATTTATGACAGTTTCACTGTCCCAGGGTCATGTAATCCCCATTTGTAATCTTCCCAGCCAGCTTCTGACAAGCAAAGTAAATGGGGAAAGTCAGATTCACTTAATGTCTGCACGATTCATTTAACAACTGCAGTGATTCACTTAACAACTATGGGCCAAAAGGCCATAAAATGGGGCAAAATTCACTTAACTGCCTTGCTTAGCAATGAAAATTTTGGGTTCAAATGTGGTTGTAGGTCAAGGACATAATATCTGAATGCATCCAAAGGATAATGGCATGTGGGTCCAGCTATCTAAGGAGCACATTGTCCCAATGGGATTAGCTCCTCCCACTGGTTCCAGTGGAAGAGGCTTGGTTCAGACCCAAACTGTTAAGGATTTTCAACTGGTGAGGGCAAAGAGGAAAAACCACTATGGCCCCTTTCCTGTAGAACTTTTTACCTTCGGAGCTCAGATCTGCTCCACTTTCCTGGCCTTCAGGAAGGGCTTCAAAACTTTGTTTTGACAGTTGGAGGTACTTTTTGATGGAGGTGGTTGATGGGATAAGAAGGACACCTTACTCTGTCCTATTGGTTCTAATTTTTATATAAATCATTTCATTATAATTGTTTTTATATTTATTTTTTTACTGTTTGCAAGCCGGCCAGAGTTGTCGTATCGATGAGATGGATGGCATATAAATTTAACAAATAACTAAAGGACTCTGTTTTAAAATAATAATCTAATGGGCCTTGGCTGAGAGAACCAATAAATCTTAACAGATTAGCTACATGTGCAACATTATGGCTTCAATGAAATCAGTAAAAGTCCATTGTAGCTTACACTTGTAATGAAAGAGCAGAGCTGGCTATTTTCTGTCCTTATATTTTATTACAAAAGAGCAATAAGAGATTCAGCAAGGGACTTGCTATGGGGTGATTATGGTTTCTTTTTTCCCCTACTTAAAGCCACTCATCCCTCAGTCTTGCTCCTTATATTCCCACCCAAGGCGTGCAATAATCTCCAGAAACACACCGCCTGGAGAGTACAGTTGCTTAATAAATTACTCCGTCTTACTTATCTTCCTTTTGGCATATCCCTGCTGGCAGAAAGCTATTATCCTGTGAGAATATTCTTTTCTATTGACATTTATTCTTAATTAACCATGCAGCGTCTCTTTAGGTTTGTAATGTTCCAGGAGAAAATTTGTATGACCAAACAATGTTTTGAATGGAAGCCATCATCGTTGGCTTCACAAAACTTGCTACCCAGCTGTAATGTTTTGTATGAGTGAAAATGGGCAATCATAGAATTAATCCAAAGCATAATAGATGTTAAGACTTCAAGAAATGGTTTTATACTCAACCTCCAACAGTTGTATTGGATTCAGTAACCAACAAATAGGGGAATCTACATGTAAAAGTTTCAAGGAAAGACATTCATTTTACTAAGGAAATCTACCTCTGGAGATACACGTTACAGGTAGTCCTTGATTTACTGCCAGTTTGAAGTTACAACAGACCCTGAAAAAGGGACCGATGATCAGTTTTGAAGATCTGATGTCTCCCTCCCCTCCCGCAGTCACATGACTGCATTTTGGGTGCTCAGTAACTGGCCCATATTAATGGCTGTTTGCAGCATTCCATGGTCACGGTGTTTATTTCCTGTTTCTGGTATATAAAAAAAAAAGGCACAATACTGAACAATGAGATTGCTTTACAATCACTATGTTTGCTTAGTGACCACCACAAAAAGAGGTCATAAAATCAGGCACACCCATGTGATGAAAATATAAGAAGATTTAGCCATATATGGCTAAAACATATGAAGAATATTGCAGGAATTAGGTATGTCTAGTCTACTGAAAAGAAGGACTAGGGGTGACATGATAGCAGTCTTCCAATGTTTGAGGAGCTGCCACAAAGAAGAGGGGGCCAACCTATTTTCCAAAGCACCAGTAGCCAGGACAACGGATGGAAACTAATCAAGGAGAGAAGCAACCTAGAACTAAGAGAAATTTCCTAACAATGAGAACAATTAACCAGTGGAACATGTTGCCTTCAGAAGTTATGGGTGCTCCATCTCTGGAGGTTTTTAAGAAGAGACTGGAATGGAATAGGCCGGGTCTCCTCTTTGAGAAAAGAGTTGGAAAAAGTTGGGAAGGACTCCAAGGTCCTTGCCAACTCTGTTATTCTACTATGATTGACTTTACAATCACCATGACTTAAGACTGAAATTGTGGTTAGTTATCATCATAAGTTGAGGACCACTTATACTCTAAAGTTGTAGGTGTAGTAATGCTAATTGCCGACAACATAAGACTTCTTCATTTTAAAAAGTGGCTTAGATTTTCAGCTGTAATTACATGCAGAACCATCTGGGTTATTAGTTCAAATTAATTTCTGAGTATTGTTCACAATGTTGAGAATCTTAACACAATGTGAACAGTGGACAACTTTGCTGGAAAACCAAATTATGTGACAGCCTCCCTCCTCAGGAGAGGGAAGAAATTTTGAATTTACGCTGCAATCAATTAATTGATCAATTAAGATCCCATCGTTAAAAACAAAAACTGCTTCTTTACATTTCAGCTTCACACAAATGCTAAGAAATAATGTGATTAATTCAAGCTTAATGTGTGTGGAAACCTAACAATTGTGGCTTTTCAATAAATTATAGCTAAAAAAACCGTGGCCTACAAGAGTCCAACTGATTTTATATACAGGTAGTCCTCGAGTTACGAATGTAATGGAGCCTGCCCATTCCATTCGTAACTTGAGAATTCGTGGGAGTGAATCTCGTACCTTGAATGAAATCATTCCCTGCTCGTTAACACACACGTGGTTCGTTAAGTGAACATGTGGTGTCTCGAGGTGGGAAAGTCCATGGGGGGGGGGGTCTAGTGATGAAACAGGCCCCAAGGCCTCCCCAACCGACTAAGATATCTCATGCTTCCTCCCCTTCCTGCTGTGCCGGATTCACTTACCTTGAAAAGATCAGTCTCCTCTCTGCCACAGTTTCTGCCTTTGAGGGAGAGGAGAGTCGATAGAAGTCTCTGGTTTTAAAAAAAATGAGAGAAAAGAAAACCTTTTCATATACTGACATTAGAAAAGAAAAAAGAGACACCTAGGAATTCACAATCTAAAACTTAACCTTTGGGAAATGAATGACATTATGGTGAAGCCAAAGAAATTCAGACAAGGATGTGGCAGCACAACAATTAACAACTATAACCAGCCATTAACACCCTATTTAACAACTAAAAGCTAAACACAACTAGCAACCATATAAATACAACGGACAGAGCAGCCCAATGCACATATTTTGGAGAGAGAAAAGTTCCCTGAGGATGGGCTTCAACACCAGCCCGAAAGCTTGGAAGAATAAACTTTTTTATCTCAATGACCAACTCAGATTGGATCCTGCAACATTATTCTGTGACACATTTACTTGCCTTCTTTCACCCCAAAAGAATTCAGTTTGCTGGGTATGGAATTAATTGTAGTAGAAACCTTAAACAGGATGTTTTTCTGACAGCTAACAAAGTAATTATTTAGCCCTCTAACTTCTGGCAAGGTAAAGAAGTTATTGTACATTGGGAAGACGATATATCTACTTAAGGAATAGCATGGACCCTTGCTGCAAAGTCCTCCACAAGGGGAAAAGCGACAAACTTGTATATTATTTTACCACCTTCTACCTCTGTGAAAAACTTCGCAATTGCTCTCCTCAGGATATCTTGCAACACTATACATTTGTCCCAACTACAGGGATAGGATTAAGAGCATTACAATAGAATGGCAATCCTTCAGCAGGGGATACATATATATAATTCAGCAGGGGACATGTGGGAACAAGTGTTTCTTCATCTGTTATTTGTTTGACCAAGAAAGACCTGCACTAGAATGTTAAATGAAAGCAAAGTTTAGGTGACTCTACAGACATCTCAGGTATGAACATAACTTTTGGAGACATATTGCTCGCAAGTTTATTCAGGCCTTTCCAAAGGCAGCTTGGATGCAAACAGCCTATGATTGTGGAGACTACTCAGGTAGATCACAGAATTACCAGGATTAACATTAGGAACAAATGCTGTTGAAGAAACTACAAAAACAATTGAAGAGCCTCTAAAGCAAAAGTTGAGAGAGATTTATTCTGTGCCCTTTAATCCGAATACTGTACTGAAGTTTCCAATTTTCTCTTAAGCGTTCTTTTTCTGCCAAAGAGCCTTTTATCTACTAAACTTATCATCAAGGTGTATTTCATTCCATTTACTGGAAATTTCCTCATGGTTTACTTTATGTTGCAAGGTGGTAGAAAGCGTTGCTATCATTTACTAGCGTATATCATGTCTGTACTGTCATATAGCCTCCCTGACCATTTAACCTAATTCGAAAAAAGGCCATGGATGAATGCCTTCGTGGTGTCTTCCGTGCCATGAAACTGAAGCATGAGAAGCCAAATATGTTGCAAATTGCCAGAAAAATAAAGATGAAGTTTTTATAAACAAAACTCAGCATCCTTATAATTCTTCCCTTTGCTGATTTTAATTTAAGCCAAAATCCTTCTCTCTGTAAAAAAAAAATAGTTTATTTTCTATCAGATGGAAAGAAAATGGATTAGGAAAGAAATTAAGAGAAAAATATTTACAGAAAAATACAGAATACAGAATAACAGAGTTGGAAGGGACCTTGGAGATCTTCTAGTCCAACCCCCTGTTCAAGCAGGAAATCCTATACCATTCTAGGAAAATGGCTGTTCAATCTCTTCTTTAAAACCTCCACAGATGGAGCACCCACAGCTTCTGGAGGCAAGAGGTTCCACTGATTAATTTTTCTCACTGACAGAAAATTTCTCCTTACATATATCTACTCTTCAGGTTAGCCTGCACCTCATTTACATCTTTCCATAGAGATATTGGACAGAGATAATTTAGCAAAATATCAAACCATACTTCAAGTGTTCAATAGATAGTGCCCTTGAGAAAAAAAAATATCTCTAGATGGAGTAGGTTTTGGAAAAATTTGATTTTTTTTTCTTTTGGAAGCCCAGAAGCAATATTTTTCTCATGTCCTAATGGTCAGTGATTCTCCTTTTAGATATTGTTTAAATCAGGGGTCTTCAAACTTGGTGCTTTTATGACTTGTGGACTTCAACTCCCAGAATTCCTCAGCCAGCATGCCTGGCTGAGGAATTCTGGGACTTGAAGTCCACAAGTCATAAAAGCACCAAGTTTGAAGACCCCTGGTTTAAATCACTTTAGAGTGAGGTGGAGAACCAGAAGTCTTCTGGATGTTGCAGAATTACAAAACATAACACTATAAGTGGCATACTTTCCTTTGGAGCTTTTCAGTTAGATCTGATTTAAACATTTGTATCTACAGTACAAATATTGTAGGTAGGAATTATGAGCATCAGGCAGAAGTGGGCACATATCAAATGCTGCAAATAGCACAGCATAGCATAGGTAAAGCTTCCAGGTAAAATTACAGACCCCATATATTGCAAAGCAGATTGCGCACTGTTCAGGCTTAACCAGCCTTAGTGACCAAAAAAGCTACAGACATTTTCACTGAGCTAGAGATTGCTTGCAAAAGCTTTTATAACAGGTTGTCTTTATAAGATCTTTTCTGTTATCCATCTACATCCACTCCATGTTGCACAGGTTAATCTGTGCAATCTGGGATTGTTTTAGATTTCAGCATTGGCTTTTCTTTTGATATTTATTTTTTCCAACCCAAAGAAAGAAAAAGATGATGTGATTGATCTTTTAGCTATCTGTCTCCCTGTTCATTCGCAGAACTGGATCAAACTGGGACCAAATTTGGCATGGAGGAGAGGATAAATTAAGGTGGAAAGTGGTCTAGATCCAGCTGAGAGATGTGGGGAAAACAAAATTCAGCCGGGGATGCCTAATGCATCTCTTGCTTTTGAATTGTGGTGTTTGAGAAGACTTTTGAGAATCCTTTGGAAATTAACCCTGACTGTTCTTTGGAAGGACAGATATTGAAGCTGAAGCTCAAATACTTTGGCCACCTAATGAGAAAAGAGGACTCATTGGAAAAGACACTGATGTTGGGAAAGATTGAAGGCACAAGGAGAAGGGGATGGCAGAGGATGAGATTGTTAGATACTGTCATCGATGCAATGAATGTGAATTTGGGCAAACTCCAAAAGACAGGGGAGGACAGGGGAGCCTGGCAAAGTATGTTCCATTGGGTCATGGGGAGTCAGAAGCTACTTAGTGATTGAATAACAATGTATCCCTATGGCAAGGAGAGTTGGAATGCTCCTGATCTTTCCATTCTAACTCCCCTTCCATTTTTTTTGGTTATGTGACCCAGAGCAGTGCATTATTGCAGAAATCATATTCTACAGAGTTTCACAACTTCTTCTATGGATAGTCTTGCCATGCATCCTCAACTGAACAGGATTTTTTCCAGTTTTATGTTCCAGTCCAAGCATCTTGCCCACTTGCCCATCCAAGCATCTTGCCCAGAGAAGCAACCTGGAACTGAGGAGAAACTTCCTGACAGTTAGAACAATTAACCAGTGGAACAACCTGCCTCCAGAAGCAGTGAATGCTCCAACACTGGAAGTTTTTAAGAAGAGACTGGACAGCCATTTGTCCGAAATGGTATAGGGTTTCCTGCCTGAGCAGGGGGTTGGACTCGATGACCTCCAAGGTCCCTTCCAACTTTATTATTATTATTATTATTATTATTATTATTATTATTATTATTATTATATTATTATTATTATTATTATTATTATTATTATTATTGTTGTTGTTATTGTTGTTGTTTGTTGTTGTTGTTGTTGTTGTTGTTGTTGTTGTTGTTGTTGTTGTTGTTATTACTTTTTTAAAAAAAAAAGTCCAAGAAAGTGGAGGAGTCTTTTGATCCAGAAACCTTTTTCCAAAACTCAGTGCCTGATTTAAGCAGCTTTGGTGCTCATCCGACTTGAGTGTAGCTCCTGACGTTTGCAAATGTACACTGTAGTTTAATTATATAAATAAGTTTTGGTAAATATAAAATCTACAGCTAATTGCTTTATTTATAACTTTGCTCCTAGATCAACTGTTCAAAAATATAATGTTTGTGTATGGGGACAGGCAAAGAGATACATTTTTTTATCTGTATTTATTAATTACATTCCTTTGTTACCTTCAACTAGAATTAATGTTCCGGGTGGCTAATAGCAATAACATTTTAAATAAAATACAACATTAATGTTGTCATACAGTTATGAATCCATTTAAAATAAACAAAGAACAAAAAATAAGCACACCCAGTAATTAAAATCATTTTCCATACCAATACAATGGTCTACATGAATAAAAACGCTGATAAGAAGACAACCACGGGGGTGTGTGTTTTATTATTATTTGGCTAGGAGATCCAAAAGGGGATTTCCCTCCCTCTCTCAGTTGCTCTCCCCCTCCTACTTCCTCTCCCTTGCTCCTCTCCCTTGCTTCTTCATATTCCCACATGTTATTTCTCTGACATTGTTGGGATAAAAAAAATAAGTCTTCTCTGGACAGACTCATGTGGAAAAATGCTGTGTATAACATACTGTATAGGACAAAATCAGAACCAAAAGTATTAGTATGTAGAAATGGGGAGGGAGTGTTTGTATCTCCATCTATATGTCTGTGTGTAGGTATGGCAATATAGTTACAGATTTAGTGATCCATATAGTGTTCTGCATATAAAGGCAGTTTATATCAGGATTGAAGTAGAAAAAGCCCTTGAATGTATAATGAGTTTCAAATCAGAAACGTACAAAATGCAACACTCATTGTTGCAGACGATAAAAACAAGTCATGAATTTCTACTTTCTCTTATTTTCTATTTTGCTGATCTTCATCTCAATGCCACACAAAATGTCAGCTTCTGAGACTCATTATATGTCTTTCTTTTAGGAGACACAGAGATCAACTAATGAGGAGAAAACTTTTCTTTTTAAGAACTGCAACCTATAAATATATTGTAGTGGAGCTTGTCTAACTGAAATAATTGGTGCTCTCATTATTCTTCTGCAAATAGTAGCTAGAAATAAACTTGAGCAGGTTGATAAGAGTTGTAGTATTTTTGGTGGTGATGGGGCATTAACTGTTAAAAGAAAAATACTATTAAAAGTCAAGATAAAATATCCAAATAACACATTTTCTCCAAGTGGTTCCTGGTTAGATAAACATGGAAACTATGAATTTTTACAGGAAATAGTGGTATCTGAAACATGTGGTAAATAGTATACCAGCCTTGGTATATTATCAACCAAATAGGTCGGGTTGACAGTTTTCAGTACTGTAGCTAGCATGACAGACAATTT